>JAJMJI010000035.1:0-129826 GCA_030563505.1 Candidozyma konsanensis | reverse complement strand
GGGGGGGGGCTTCAGAATGTGCATATCTTGTCCCAGAAAGTACCTGAATCTTCTCATGGAGGAAGAAAATCAACAACGCTTACTTCCTTTTGCTATATTCAGAGAATAAGCCGAGTAAAGACACCAAGGAGGGATCATTTTTCAACTGACGCTCAATTTCAGCCCATGATTCGTTCGTTATATCAACCAAATTGATGTCCATTAAACAACATATTCCATTTTCAAAGATTCTAGGCAAAAATCAGAAAACTTTTAAATATCGGAATTAAAGGCTTTGATCAACGAATCAACATTGACACCCAATCAATGTCTTCCACTGTGTTAACGTAGTCCCTCACAACTACCCTCAAATACTTACCTTGTCACGCCAACCAAGCCATGGAAAACAGATTTAGCATTCTTCTTACTTTCTTACATTTTTGTCACTAAATTTCACTTTTCTCCCGGAAACATCAACCTCACCAAATCTGGGGTATTTTTCAGTGCGCAGCCATCTTAACTACTATGAATCCAAAACCTCAATACCAAATTCTAGCGTGCGGCTCCAACGGCAGCTTTCAGCTCGGTGTAGGGGACGACGAAGACAGAAACACCCTAACGCCGGTGAATGGCGATTTTCCCGCTTCAAAACCGACCACTTTTGCCTGTGGAGGAAACCACACTCTAATACTCCATGAAGACGGACAGGTTATGGCTGCAGGCAGCAACGAATACAGCCAGGCAGGGTTTAAAGGAGAGCACACGTTGGAGAAGTTCACAAGGGTACCGGGGATTTGGAAATATGTTGCTGCTGGCTGGGAATACTCGGTGTTTGTGGATCACGACGACAGAGTATACACTTGTGGATACGGACCCAAAGGAGAGCTAGGACTCGGCGATAAGATTATACTTGCAGAAGAGCTTTTTGAAGTCAAGTTTGAAAAAAAAGGGCGAGTCTTGGGTCTCTACTCGTCGATAAACCATGTGGTGGTTGTCACTGAAGAAGGCACATTTGGCTGGGGAGCGTGCCGAAAAGGCCAATTGGGCGCTGTGAAGAAATTGAACGAAAAAGGAAAACCAGTGCTGGTTTACTGGGAGCCTGAAAAGGTGGATCTTCCTGGAATAGCCGCTTTAGGCCATGATCGTACTGTTCTCCATAGATCACTGGGCATTGAGATTTTGGGCAAGAATGCCGAGAGTATTGATGTTGAAGCCGCCAATATAAAGGCTATGTGGTCTTCTGTCCACTGGGCAACTCCCCAAAACGGCTTCATTGAGGTCTTCTCCAGTGGGAATAATCTGCATGGACAGTTGTACAAGTTCAACGGCGAAGCCAAGGCGGTTGACTTTACTGTCGGATCCGAGCACGGATTGGTATTGCTAGAAGACGGAAAGGTCTCAGCTTGGGGCTGGGGCGAACACGGCAATTGTGGAAAAGCCCAAAAGAGTAAGGAAGAAGAGGTGACGTTTGATTACCTTAACGAGGTTTATGGAGGCGAAAAGAAGGTTTTGAAAATTGCTGCTGGGTGTGCAACAACGTGGGTTGTTGTGGAAAACCAGTAATGGAGACATAGACGCATGGGTGAAGGTTTTGGTAGTCCCAGCGAGTCCTAAAAGATTCGAGCTTCGGGCAATTTCACAATGATACAGACGACAGGACAGACAGTAGCAGAACTTGAGAACCTCTAACCAATGGAGGGAAACGATTAAGTCAGAATACGGAACAAAGATTCAAGCCAGAAACTAAATTGGAAGGTTCACCGTTTTGAACGACTTGGACAAAATGCAAATTGAGAGCACACAAATGAGAGAGGGCAAATTAATTCTCCAGACTTGTGGCTGCACTGAAGATTTAAGACAATTAGGCTTGACTTGTTTGGACAGATAGATATATCAGTGCCCTAAGCATAAACGAAAACATAACATTGACTCGTGCAATCAAGAAATCAGTAGTTCAGATAATAGACTAAAAAGGTGGGAATCCAAGTCAGAATCACCAAATTGTCGTTCAGACGTCCAAGAGCTCAGAAGACCAAGAATGGATCGAAGCGGAAGAGATATGGAGGTTTTGATCAAAATGTACCTTCCAGCATCTACAATAAAATACCTCCACCCACAGTATCGTAGGCACAAACAAATGAAAAAAACATATCACAAGCCTAATGGCTTGAGTCAAATCGAACACCAAAACTCACATCAATACCTTCCGAGTAAAGAGACCATCAAAGGACCAAACCTTCCACCAAATTGAAACAGCAACAAAAACAGCCTCAGCCAATTAAACCAACCAAACCACCCTCTACAATCCAGAAACCGGACATGTCGCGAGGTATCTTTCCCATATTCATCTATGCCACAATCGGCCGAAGATGGAAAATATGTTCAACGCGTTGCTCTGGGACAAAAGTATCGGTGATGCCTGTGAAACTACGACACCCCCTTCAAGCTGTCCAAGTTCCAGAACCGTCCGGTGTAAACCTTCGGGTTCTGGTACTTGTAGAAAAAGTCCACCCATCGCATTTTTCTAATACCTTCGGTGCGGGTAACCCACTATCAACTACTCCTCCATCAGCTACTACTCCGTCTGAAACCCTAAAAAAGACGAAAAAAAGCAATGTTTGGTGCAGTGTGCTCCGGACGCCCAGTGCAATTGGCTCAGCAGGTTGAACCCACGAAATACGTGCTTACGGTGGAAAATGCAGCCTCTATTAACCATGTAGCTGTGTTCTTGCTTCCCCAGACAGAATTCACCGATCCCAACTTCACGGCCTTGGTGTACTTCCAGCTTCCCAATTCGGCCGATTTCAAGCTTCTTGGAGGTTTGAACCCGGTGAAACCCTCGGCAATCTTTAAATTGAACAATACTTCTGGTCTGCTGACGTCGTACTTGGCTGATGATGATGCTATGAACGACGACGTGGCTGCCTCTGCAGACGCTACCATCAACATTGGAATCTCAATTGAGCCCACCCCGCAGGCGGAACAGCTTTTGCTGGCGGAGAAAGCAAAGAGCACCTCGGCCTTGGTTCCTTCTAAGAAAGCAGCTCCCAAAGCGCCGCTGGATATCGCCAATTTGGCCAATCGGATTGTCAAACACGCCTACAACTACCTCAGTGGGTTTGTGGATCCAGCGGGCAAAGTGCCCATGAAGGCGTTTGATACGTGGTGGGAGAAGTTCAAGACCCGGCTCCAGACAAACCCGAAATTCCTTGAGGAACTCGACTAGATTGGAATGAGGATGTGAGCGGTTGATAGAATTTTCGAGTTTGGCAGGCAATGGCCGAATCTACTGGTAGGTGGAGCCGGATGCTGCTGACGTTAATGGAGTTCAATTGGTTTGGAAGACGGTCTGTTGTGTTAATATGGGAAGAGAAGCTGCAGATTTGCGCTGACGGAGTTGTCTGCCAAGGATGGTGATTCAAGGAGCACTTATCCCTCATTTTATCCACATAGCTTGGTTTCTTGCGATGTGCCAATTGGGCCAATATTTGGCTCATAAACGCTAGATTAATGCCGATAGCATTCGAGCTAACATTGATCTGGCTTTTCTGCTGGGTAGGCTGATTGGCTGCTTAGGATCAAGATCGAATGAAGCTCTTTGCACATCGATGAATGGTGCTTGCCTGGATCTTTTTGGAAAACATCTAAAATGAATCGACTACTTTTGAATGGAGCTGTTCCTTCTGGATTCAATGAGGAATGATACACCCGGAATGACAATAAATACAACAAAAGATATACACTATTCTCAGACAGTCAATCAATTTGATTATGGAGCCCACCGGAATCAAATGATGCCAGGGAAGTAGACTGACACGAAAGGAATACTTACCATTGAAATCCACCAATCTAGCTTTTTTCAAATCTGACGAAGAAAATTTTCTATCACAAAAGTCATTATCGTATCTGCGAGGCTTTAAGCTTCAGCCCAAAAATGTCTTCTACTACTGCTTTATGAATTGATCCAACGATGATAAACTGGCATTCGACAGGATGAATGTGTCTGAGAAGAGATATTCAAAACCTATTCAATTGAATTACATCTGAGGTTAATCGATCGATCATTAGGTATCCATTTAGCATTTGTATAGTGAAGGATGAATAATTGACTCATGGTCAATTCTTAGTCTAATAACCCAATCATATACTTTATTTTCATTTGCTGATTGCTTTGGATTTCTGAATACATTTTAAGACCCGTTTTTATCAATGTTTGCTCAAATTCAGATCACTCCATTCACCACATTTTTTAAGAGCCATACCTCACGTTAGTCCTTGAGTCCCTGGTAACCCTCTAATCCATACTAAGCTACAGTTAACAAACTTTCCAAAATTGCATTATCTGGATTATGTATTAGACATATTGTCGATTTTGTATTAGTCCTTAGCTCATGCTTACAACAAAGCAAGGGCAACCACACCAGCAACACCGCCAGCGGCCATGTAGGAGCCCGAGCGGGCACCACCGTTGTCCGAAGAGGAGGAAGAGCCCGAAGCCGAGTTGGACTGGGAGGAGCCAGATCCAGAAGAGGATCCAGATCTGGAAGAGGAGCCGGACCCGGAAGAGGAGCCAGACTCGGAGTCAGAGCCAGACTTAGAGCCAGACTTGGAGCCAGAGCCTGAGGTGGCCTTCAGCTGAGCAGAGGAAATACCGGACACAATGTCCCCGACAGAGCCATTTGAAGTGGCCGAAGCCAAAAGCGCAGAGAGCTCCGAGGGGTCAGCAGAGCCGACGGTGACAGAGCCAGACGCCAAGTCGTCCTGAGTGAAGACATCAGCGTACTGCGAGGCCACACTGTTGAACTGGGAGCCGAAAGTGCCATAGAACGAGTTCACCCACAGCAACTGAGCAGACTGATCGTCGGAGGCAATGGTGCCGTAAGCAGCCAAAGCAGAAGCCACCGAAGGCTGGGCATACACGGAATTGAGGGCCGAGTAGTATGCCAGCGCCAAAGTGCCAGTGTAAGAGGTGGTGATACCGAGGAGGGCAGGGGTAGCCGTGACAGAGGGCGCAGCAGACTCGGAGCCGGCGGACTCGGAGCCAGCAGACTCGGAAGCAGCGAGAGCGGCAGCGAGGGACGAGAGGAAAACGAGTTTCTGGTTCATTGTGGGAAAATAGCGAGGATCAGGAAAGTGGGAAATCGCAGGGCCTTATATACTGCAGTGGGGAAGCAAGGCGCGGCGGGCAATGTTGGTGAATGAAAAAAAGCCGATGCCATTGACCCGATGATCTGGAAAATATTTGGAGGTATTCTCGATAATTTTTTTGATTTCCCTTTAATTTTGTGCTTTTTTGCGTTTTTTTGGAGGCATCCCGTTAAGCCAGTGGCTCCTCAAAGGAGAGGTGTTGTGCCCAAACCTAATTTGGCAGTTTTCTTCAATTTGGGCAAATAACTCGCGCCACGCCGCAGTGAGATCCAAAACACAATGATGGCAGGAGTCTGGCGCTGTTTTTTGATTTGATTGGCCAAACCACTTCTGGCTTTGATTTTTTTCTTAATATCCTTCGAGAAAAGAAAAAAAAAATATAAAAATTCTCGAGCGAACCAGCAAAATTCTCGTGGCGGGCGTGGCTTTGATGACAGATCCTGATTTTGGCGCCATGCGAAAAATCTATTTATGGCCGGGACCACTTCACAGGGACGTCAAAAAGTGTTGTAAAATGACATCACGGTAATCAAAGCATTCTGAAATAGGGCTGTAATAGTTAAGGGAGGCCGTAAGTGGAGCACTTTTTGGTGGGGCAGTGATGTTACTTTGGCGCCGCCATGCCTTAAAACGCCTCAAAATGTGAAAACTCACGATGCCCTCGAGGCCCCAAGGCTTTCATCAAAAGCCACCATCTTTCTTTTCTGCCATTGATGCCAGCTTGATCAAATAGATTCAGATACGATTGAGCCGAATTATCCGAAATGTCTCAGTCGTCTAAACTGCCTGCATCGTCTGATTCGTCTTGTGCTATATCAGGCCACATCGAGGCACAGAATTCTGTGATTTGAACCTGTTGCTTCTTCGATTGATTTGCGAACTTCGCCGATTGCAGAAAAGAACATGGGTCTTGAGATGGTGTAGAATGATAGACAAAATTTGCGTGCCAACTGGTTTTGATTGACATTCTCTCCAGACGCTGGTTATGGATCAGTGGGGTAAGTATTGTGGAGAGACAATTGGGAAATAAAGCTCACGATGGTGTGAGAACTATCATTGTAGTTTGGTGATTCTGTCAGCATCCTGTGAACTCAATTGTCGGCGGTTGCAGTGCAATCATGAAGAATCCCTATGTCTCAGTATTTTGCAGTGAAAATAGTCTTAGACAACCACGGATAAACTCGCTCAATAGTCTGTTTCTTTTATCATTTTCTTTCAAATGGACGCGTAGGACTCAATAGCCGCCAATTGAGCATATAGGTTTTGGACTCAAAGTCCTCACTTCACTCTTCCCTTCTCTTCAATAGAGCGCTCACCAAGAATTGACGATCTCCCGCATTGAATATTCTCAATCGAACATTTTCGAATTCCCCTCCTATTGTTCTGCCATTGTCATTTGTCCATATCTGTCTTCCTGTGCCATGCACCAGTCCGCCAAAATAAATGTCATATAGGTAGTCCACATAGCATGTGAAAGAGGCCGTAAATCACCATCTACTCGCGATTATCATACAGTGTCAATAGTCATACATACTCGGGATCAGTAGGAACTCTAAAGTCTAAAGCAAGGCAATGGCAGCCACGGCAACTACACCGCCAGCAAGGTAGGGGGAAGAAGCGCCGTTACCACTCGATGAGGAGCCAGAGCCACCGCTACCGGAGCTGCTACCACCGCTACCAGAGCCGCCGCTACCAGAGCCACCGCTAGAAGAAGACAGGCCGCCCCTGGCGGACGAAGATCCACTCGAGGTGACTGAACCCGAAGCAGTGCCTCTGCCAGAGCCAGAGGCAGAACCAGAGGCAGAACCAGAGGCGGAACCAGAGGCGGAGCGAGAGCCCGAAACAGAGCCCGACGCAGCACCTGAGGCAGAGTCGGAGTCGGATTCATCATCTGAGTCTGAGTCACCTCCAGCCGAAGCCGTGGCCACAGAACCAACGCCAGTGAAATCTGAACCCACAGAACCAGAGCCAGCGGCAGTAGCAAAGCCAGACAAGCTACCAGCCAAGGTGGAAAGGGCGCCCCAGGCTTCGGTGTTTCCCAAAATGCTCAGCGCAGCAGCCAACGCTGAGGAGACTTCTGCTCCCGTGGGAATTGCATACGAATACAGACCATAAATCGACAGTAAGTAGGCAGGGTCGGTGAGATACTGGTAGTCGTCAGTGAAGAGAGAGTAGTCGTTGGCAGACAACTGGTTCAAGATGGAGGAGACCTGGTCGTCGTACTCGTCTCTCTTGGAGGCAGCAACAAGGGCGGGGGCAAGAAGTAAAGCAAGCATTTTCAATACTGATCCAAGATCCAGAAGGGAAGTGGGCCCTTTATACCCCATTCTGCCGTTTACGAGGCTTTTTGCAGCCAGTGGGGACCCACGTCTGTTCCTGCGTAAACACGACGGGGAAACGGCGCCTCCCCCTATTGAGGAAAAACAGCATGGCTTTGGGACAGATTAGGCGACGAAATTGCCCAATCAGAGGAAAGATGTGAGTTTTGGCTTTTGTTGTACGTGAAGATTTGGCTTTTCACGAATCAGCCCCTGCAAGGAAGCATGCAAAGGCGCCAATGAGTGCAGCGGTTCCTGGACCTTTTTGTGGAGCATTCGCTGGAATTCAGCCCCGCGGCCAATTAGCAGTAAAGAAGAAATAGCTAGACGTCAGAGAAAAAGGTATTTCTGAGAGATGGAGAAAAGACGAAATTGAAAGAAGCAAAGAATAAAGAAAACCAGAGAAAAGCAGATTTCCAAATCAAAGTGGGTTTAACCCTTTCTGCCCCTGGACCGCTTGACAGCCTATTGTGTTTTGAACGCGAATCATTTTCACATATACGAGTCCTGGCGCATGCCCCAGTTTCCACAGTGACGCATTGGGACGGCTTGCGAAATTTGCATTGTGGAATTGTGTGGTTCAATTTACGAGCCAGGGGAAATGGGGCAATTCCACTGCGCTTCAAAAGTGGGATCTTTGGAGTTCTCTTAATTTATATGTGTTGGAAAAAGAAATTATGCTTTTTTAGATATGCTTTTTTGGACTGCTCATGACAGCTTTCGTTGACAGGGCCACGCGGCTGAGAGCGAAGACGGGAATGGGAAGACTGGGACACGGAGAAACCCGTGAAACACACGGCCTCGCGGTCAGATGGATATGTCTAGACACGATTTTTACCCAATTGATCCGACTTCGGGAATAAGGGAGTGTAGCACCAATGGGTGGAAATACCAATCCCACGTGTTTTTGAGGCTTGCATTCCAGCCCCGTTTGGCCAGTGCTGAGTGGGGGCTTATTCTGAGGATTTGAAGGTTTGGGGAGTTGGTCCTGGAAAGTTATCGGAGGCAGGTGATTGAAGCAGGTTAATGAAAGCAGGAGAATGGAAGCAGGAGAATGAAAAGCGGATCATGGGTTGATTACCATGATGTGATATTCAGGCGACCGGTCTCTCGAAATTAAATAGAATAGATCTTGTTGGAGAATGTTTCTAATGCGATATAGACTGATTACTCTAATAATGAGTCACAAGTAAAATAATAAAAGAAGAGCAAATATAGAATCATCGACGTTGCGTGAATACGTACCGCGACAACATGAAAGACTTCTGTATGACTTTAGACTTTGTGGTTGTAATTGGAGGTGCTTATGGGAGCAAACTAGGCACACTTCTGATAGAAGTGGCGAGAGCGATTAGGTGAACAATGCCCATTATATAGGGCTACTTCTCGCTTGGCTGTATTACGGATTTGTGTGTGAGCTATGGAAGCGTTGTCTCAGTTATTCCTGGCTTGCCATCACACGAGTAAAAATGTTCTTGACATCGACAAGCAAACAAAGGTATTCAATGAAGCCAAAAAAGAGGAAAAGCTGGCACGAAATGTGAAACGATCAGATCGACTTTCGGGACGTTTAAGCCAATGGTGAAGCCTATTGGATGCTGAGTCACGCTGTATACCTAGGAACAGTTTTATGTCTTTCTCTGTTTTAATGAGGAATCTATATTAGAGCAGCAGAATCTTTCGCTATGGATACAGCTTCCAATAAGGTCTTTCAATCCAGTTTCAAGAGATCCTGGTTGAGCCAACCTACTTCGTCTAAGGGACTTCACCAAGCAGTGCAGGTCATAAGGTTACAATAAGCCAATTTTCATAGAAGGCGTTAGCAAAAGCTTGTAGCATAATTTGTTTTTTTCAACGATCATCAATCAAGAGTTAATTCTCAGAGACCTACCATTATCGCTCTGGAAACATAACCAGGTAATCAAGTACCCGAAGGTCCCGAGACTTCTCTATTTTTTTGACCACCCATCTTTGGCAGAGACTTCTGATGGAGATTGTAGATTTCACAATTTGAATTCCAGCATTGAAGGGACGAGGTAGCGGTTATTTCTTCACGAATTTCTCCAAATCAGAGAGTCTCATAGTGCGGACCATGAATAACTCTGTATTTCACGCCTATTTTTTCACCGTCAAAAAGCGTCAGCAGTGGCTGAAAATCCGTCAGGTGCTACCTGCAAACCACAGAAGTCAATAAATGTCAAGAAACAGTCGAAATGCTTACTGCTAAGCAAGAAATTGCAAATTTAAGATTAAAATACCATGATATATAGCACCCACTGCTGAGAAAATCTCAAATCCTCTCGGTGGCCAAGCTGGCTAAGGCGCGAGACTGTAATGTGATTGTAATCTTGAGATCGGGTGTTCGACTCACCCCCGGGAGATTTTTTGCGCACATTCTTTTTTGCACCCATCGCATCGCATCTAATTCATCTTTCTTTCCTAACCACCACTACTCATGCCTTCTAGAAACCTGGTTAACAAACCAAAAAACAAAATCCACAGAGCTCACCACTCCAAGCAGCTCAGTAAGAAGAGAGCCGCTCGTGCCTCTCTGATTCTCCCCACCAGATCATCAAAGGGAAGATACGACACCAACACTCTCCCCAGACCTACTGACTCCAAGGCGGTGGCTTTGTACAATGGAAGCATGCCCCTTCCTTCTCTGGGAGTCACTACCAACACTCTCAGTGCCAAAAGAGCCAGAAAGATCGAGAGAAACAACAGGTATATTGCCAAGAGAAACCAGACCAATCTGGGAATGGACGTGGACATGGAAGGCACCAAAAGGGTCAAGGATGTGAAGGAGCCATCGCAGTTGGACAAGGTGAAAGAGGCTCTCTGGGCGGTTGTTGAAGATACCGATTCTGTGGGTATGAAGATGCAAGTGACGGGTGAAGGTACTACCATTGGTGTCCAGGCTTTCTGAGTGAAGAGCCTAGGCTTTTTATTTGGATATGACTTTTGGATCTTGGACTACGCTGAGGGCCGGGGGCCCAACATAGGCAATGCATAGAATTTGGAATGAAAGTGTAGGCTGGTGATGGAGGGGTGGTGAATGTTTTTTTTAAGGAGGGATTTAAAGAAGAGGAATGTGAGGAGGATTTCTCGTTTGAATCGATCTGGTTATGTGAGGTTGCTGGTAAAACTTTGTGGAACCACCTGGGACTAACAATTGATGGATGTTTCTGAGTGCTCCTCAATGTCCCGCCAAACCGTCCTCAAAGTGTCCTATCCAAATTTTTAAAGCTGATGTTGCCTCGAAGATTTATTCTGCCTTAAAGATTCATTTAACGTGATGTGGATTTACCATAGGAGTTTGTGAGTTGTGGTCAAGAAGTAGGATGCAATAATGAGTCTATAAATGAACCGTTTAAATATATAATAACATGAAAGTACAAGTCAATTGGAGTGGCATAGGCAGATGGGGGATCGTTATTTCCTTTTATGTCATTATCCAATGTATTCTGTAAGTCAGCAGGGCTGTCAGTGGACCATTCTTTACCATCGAGTCACGACTATCCCTACATCAAGTGTAAGTCCTTCTATCTAAATCAAGGGCTCTTGTTGACTTGCTCTACACGAATTGGATCGAATGGCACTGCCAGAAAATTATACCAACTTTCGATGATGAAATGTGGACAAGTTTGTACCGTAATGCTTAGAGTTACAATACTTTGGGGCAATCTGAACCCAAGAGACTTCTGAAATTGACATTACCGGCTACTTTCTCCAAAGGTAGGGGAGGCTATTGTATGGGCATAGACTGAATCTGATTTCAGCACTTCCTGGCATTCTTGATTCCCGAAATCACCTAGAAAACAAAAAACTTCAAACCCCAGGAAATACCATCCCCACGTCAAGGCAAATTCCTTTCCACCTTCACTCTCCAAGCACCAATGGCTACGACTTCTCCACCCATCTACTTCACATTTCATCATGCATTGCAGGAACCCCGTCCATTTACTCTATCTTTCCCCTATACGCCAGTTTTTCACGAGTAGACGCCCTTCGCCTTCAAGTTCTTGTTCACGGTCTCCCGCATAAATTCAATAAGCTCCACTGGCTCCGGTGCTGTGAAACAAGAAGTTCCAGCTACAATCACATTGGCACCGGCTTCAGCGGCTGGGACCACGGTCTCCCTGCCCATACCTCCGTCAACCTGGATATTCAATTGTGGGAATTTGCTTCTCAAGGCGTCTACCTTAGGCATCATATCAGGCATGAATTTCTGACCACCGAACCCAGGCTCTACAGTCATAACCAAAGCCATGTGCAAGTCCTGGCCAATTTCGTACAAGACATCAACAGGAGTGCCGGGCTTAATAGCACAAGCAGGTCTCATGCCGTGCTCCTTAATCAACTTAATAAGGCCCTTGGGGTCCTTGGTGGATTCATAGTGGAAAGTGTACTGATCACCGCCAGCTTTGGCAATTTCAGGAACCCACTTCTCGGGCTCGGAAACCATCATGTGACAGTCAAAAAACGTCTTTTCGGCTTTTCTGGGGAACTCTTTACGCAAGGAGCTGACGATTGGAGGTCCCAAAGAAATGTTCGGAACAAAGTGGCCGTCCATGACGTCAATGTGGAGCCAATCGGCACCCAGGTCATACATTTTGTGGCAATTGCATCCCAAATTGGCGAAATCGGACGCAAGGATCGAGGGAGCGATAATAGCTTTGACCATTTCTGGAGATGTAGAAGATATTGGATTTTGGATCTTGACTCGGTAGCAACTGACGTGGTGCACGGGTGTATGTATTGCTTAGGCCATCAAAGGAGGCCAGAGGCCTGAGGTGAAATGGGGATAGGAAAGAGATTTTGGGGTAGGATTTGGGGAATTGGATAGGGAATAGAGGGAAGTGGGTTATTTGGGCTTTTTTTTACCAAAAAGGCTCTATCTGGTGAAATGGCGAGGTTGTATGAGGTACCGTATATTGGGTGCAAAAAGTGGATTGATAGAAGAATGGCATGGGCGGGATCGACTCACGGATGGTGGTGGTAGGTGGTTAGTTGTTTGGGGAGAAGGCTGGCATTGGGAAGGTATGGGGGAAGAGATTTGGAGCAATTGAGACCCGTGAATCAAGGGAGAGAAGGTTTGACGGAGGATTCTGGGAGGTCGGCTTCTGGAGATGAATTTTACGATTGGGGAGAATGTAGCCGGAAAATGCAGATGATACTTCGGATTAGAAATGATGATCCTCGGTAGGCTGTAAAGTTGCACTTTCGAACGATTGGGGACTCATTACTGTCCCAGCAGACAATAAGATGAGATAAGCTCGTTGCAAATTCTGGAGAAACATCAATCTCATCTCTGAACGTTGTAAATCTGGAGTTCGTGGGATGTGAAAGGTTACAAATCCAAAAAGAGGATTATTTCATGGAAATCTATCCACTCTTTAGATTGCCAACTCCATCGGTATTGCTATGATTCTCAACGTGGATAAATTATGGTACCGTAATTGAACACTCAAGCACATGAACCTGACGTTCTTTTAAGCCTAGTACTCGGTGCAAAAGATAGGCCTTGATGACAGCCTCAATATATGGGAACCAAGGGAGGCAAAAGCCTAACGAGAAGCAGACAAAAGTGCGTTCACCGGCGAAACGGTTGAGTGGTTTCTTCCAGTTTCATGAGATCTCCTAGTTTTTGGGGCAATTTCAATTGCGTTATTCGATCCGCCCGTTTGCTTCGAAAGACGCATATCTGATAATGTAGCCTAGGAAGATTCAAAGATCGGAAGACTTTTGAACGAGAAGAATAAGTCCATAGCGTGGAAATGAAACCTTAGGATTACAATTGCTTAAGTTTCCTTTCAAGGCTGGGATGTCTCGAAGTTGGTGATGTGCTCTATTGAGGTTGACTCCAAGTTGTATTCCAGAAGATCTGTCGAAGACCGACCGCAAATTGTTTTGTTCAATAACTAAAATTATAAGGACGCCAGGAAGAATGAATTCTTTCCAAAACCTATGTAGCTTAAAACCACACAGTCGCTTTCTTCACCAGAACGCGAGCACTTCTTCTCTGCATTAAATCTTGACCCTTTTGGCCCCTTTCGGCTGGTCCCCAAAAAGGATCTCAGCGGCCATTTACGAGATTCAGATCGTTTCAATTTGCAGCCATTTCCTGCGGTCTAGCCGTTTCTGGACCCTGATTCCGTCACGAACCCGCTAACAGTTTGCACCCAAAACTCGCTTTTTTGCCTGTCACCGCTTGACACATTTGAACTCCGCACAAAATGAAGCCCAATTCCGTCCATCGTCTGTATCCATTTAGACCGCCTGGCAATTTTCATTCCTGTCAAAAAGATGTCGAAAAAATCGCCAGTAAAAAAAAAAAAAATCATAAATCAGCCTTGCCTCCTTTGCATCTTCGAGTCACAAACCTTTATCTTACGCAATCGAGATAGCGGAAATTGCCTTATGAGGCACCTGGAGCCGATGCGAATACACCCCACAATACGCCTCAAGCTCCAAGATACGAATCCATATAAAACCGGGTGCATCCTGGATTTACATAGACTAATAAAATAAAATCGCCTCCATGTCGGACCTCGAGAACGACGCTGTAAGCGTGCCCTCTTTGGAAAATGTGCCTGGAACGGTCCACATTTTGGATCTCCAGGGCACTTTAAATGTCCAGAAAATGGAAGGCGGCGACCAGGATATCATTTTGCAGCCGCAGCCGCTGGACAACGTGAACGACCCGTTGCGCTGGTCGAAAAGGAAAAAAAACCTTCAGTTTGCCCTACTATGGGTATGGTCTGTGTTTCTAGCCATCACAGTCAACTGGGGAGGGCCTTACTGGGGCGAATGGCAGCGGGACTTTGATGTGGGCGTTTCGCTGTTGAATGTTTGCCAGGCGCTTAATTTTTTGTTTTTGGGCATTGGTTGTGTGATTTTGCAGCCATTGGCATTGAAAATCGGGCGCAGAGCGGTATACTTGATTTGCACGATTTTGGCCATTGTGGGAAATTCCGTAGCGATTCACGCTGACTCCGTCGGCTACATCATGGCGCTGATGTCGATCTGTGGAATTGCAGCGGCGCCCACAAACTCTTTGGTGGAGATTTCGTCCACTGACGTGTTTTTCGTTCACGAAAGAGCCAGCAAGCTTTCGTGGCTTGTTTTTGCCATTTACTTCGGCAGCTACATTGGGCCTGTTGTGGCTGCATACTTGCCCAGCTGGCAGTGGGCGTTCCAGCTCCAGGTGATCATTCTCTGTGTGCTTTTCGTGGTGCAGTTGTGTCTCATGGAAGATACGTCTTTCCGGAGAGACGAACAAAACAACGAGACGGAGATTCTCCAGCAGATAAAATCCAGAGAGACCGGCGTCAGCTCGTACCCGTCGAAAGTAAACCATACCGTGAGCCAGATCGAGAGAGACCTGGACTCAGACCAAAGCGTCAAGAGATCGTACATCAAGCGGATGCAGCTCTTGGAGCTCGAGTTCAACGACAAAAGGCCGTTCTTGAAAATCTTCACAAAACCCATCTACACCGCCTGTTTTCCTGCGGTCTTCTGGCTGGGCATTGTCTATGGTGCCCAGATGATGTGGCTCTCTTTACTTACAGTCACCCAGTCTGAGCTATACACCACCTACTACGGTTTCTCCACCTCCTCCACTGGTCTTACCAATTTGGCTGCTTTGGGAGGAAGTCTAGTGGGCATGGTTTATGGCGGACCCTTAGTCGACTGGGTGACAATTAAATTGGCCCGCAAGAACAACGGAATTCTCGAGCCAGAGTTCCGTCTCTGGATGATGATTGGGCCCACCTTGTTCAACGCTGGAGGCCTTTTGGCTTATTGCATGGCGCCTTTGAACGGCACCCCATGGGAGGTTTCCGTCATTGTGGGCCAGGGATTCCTTGGTTTTGCTATGGCTGCGGCTGGTCCGATTTGCTTGACTTATGCTATCGATTGCTATACCGAGGCGGCGGCCGAGTCACTTGTTCTTATTCTTTTCCTCCGTAACATGATTGGCTGTGGATTCACATTTGCCATTCAGCCGTGGCTCGACAGAACAGGCTTGGCCATCACCACTTGGTTGATGTTCATGCTTTCGATCGTGATCAACGGCAGCTTTTTGGTATTTATTATTTTTGGCAAGGCGATCCGCCGGAGGACGAAGGGTCTTTATAAGAAGGTTTCAACGATGGAGTAGTGAGGTGGTGGTAAATGAAGTTGGGGGATAAATTGGCTAGAGTAGGTAGTGGTGTTAATTGATGAAATGCAATGGGATGATTTCTGCGGAGAAGTGGAGTGGTTGTATTGGGTGGAATTAATGGAGATGGGATCTGCGATAGTAAGGTGGTCAGTACTTGGATCTACTTCAGGGCAGTTTCTGCGGGAAGTAATTAGGTGATCGTATTGGATGAAGTCAATTGGGACGAATCCTTGTAGGAGTAGTAAGGTAGCAAGTATATGGAATCAGATGAGACGGTTTTTGCGAGGAGTAGTTCAAATGGTAACTCAGACATGCACTGCTTCTTCCGACTAGAAGCCAGCTTATTAGTAATGTCACTTCATGACACCACTCTTCACCATATTCAGGCGATCCATCCTAATGCACTGAGGGAAAGGTAGAAATTAGATTAAATTCTCCATAGATACATCGAACAACCGAACGATATAACCCCAGTGTCGATGGGAGTACTGAAATTTCGGTGAAGTGTTTCGCTCAACATTTGACGCTCCAATATCGTTGGTTAAGGATTCGTAGGCTCGAGTGTCCCGTTAACTCGCATCTCACTAAGAAGAGACTGTGTGCTTGAGGTAAAAGCCTGAAAAGTACGGATGGGCATTAGACCATGGCCACAAAATCAGAACACTTAAATTCGTCAAAGCAAGATTTCTTCATAAAGATCCAGACTCATATTGTTATGACTTTTGTGTGGAATTTCTGTTGGCGTGAACGAGAGATGATCCACAGTCAAGTACCTGTATCATCAAAAGAGAGCAGCCACCGAAAAGAAATAAATCATTTTCCTTGAGGTCTGTTTCAATAGACATTCACTCATTCCACCACCCAAACCTCAACTCCAACGTCTTCCTACCTGTTTGCAACCATTCGCATACTCAAAGTACACCGTTACCAATAACGGCCCGTGAAAGCAGCCAAAAGCGGCCGAAAAAACCAGCCGCCCCAAAATTCCCCCTTCTCACCAAACAAACAATTTTCAAAAATCCAAGTGAAACCTCCTTGCTTCTCCCCAGTTTCCCTATGAACCCTGCTGCGCCTGCACCCAGCAACGAGTAACCAACACCTTCTTCACCTCCAACTCCACCAACATGTCAGAAAGCGAAGGAGCGTCGTATAAAGAGCAGCTTTTGGAGTGTGCACGCCGCAACAACGTGGAACTTTTCGCCTCCATCAAAGAATCCGTCCAGCCCGAGCAATTGGCGCAACTTGTCAACTCCACCAAGGAAATGATCACCAACAACTCCCCTCTACACATCGCCACTCTGCTTGGCAACTGGGAGTTTATCGACGCCGTTTTGGACGTGGAGGGCGTGGAGATCGATCCGTTGAACCGAGACGGCGACACGCCGTTGCATCTTGCAGTCAAGTTTGCTGGAGACGAGCCGGACTATGGATACTTCATTATCGACAACTTGGTGGACGCCGGTTCCGACGCCAAGATCGTGGACAGACACGGCTTGAAGCCGGTTAACTATGTGCGGGACAACGAGAAGCTCCGGAGCCTTTTGGAAAGTGCAGAGTATGGATCATTGGTGCCTGAGGTTCCAGAGGACGCTTTCGAGGACGAGGGCTCGGAGTCGGGTTCTGCTTCCGACAGCGAGTAGACGGGTATATAGTGCATGCATTAGAGAGTAAAGTCGTCTTGTGTAGTTGGTTTCCAGCCTAGAAGACCGTGGAGCTGCTTTTTGAGCTCTTTCTGAGGATTCATGCTTTTTAGCGCCAGGTACGTTTCTGGCGATTTTGTTTCAGTGTCTTTGAGCTCTTGGATGAGCAGCCGTGCCATTGCAATGAATTTTTGGTTGCAGAGGACGCTGGCGCCGTGGGGTTTCGGAGGCTTGTTTTTGATGTACCCGCCATTCTTGGCTCCGTTCAGTATGACCTGAGCGATCTTCAACGGAGGACAGAGCACGAGGCTGAGCGGAGACGGAACGGCCTTTTCCAGCTTGTGAAACGTGAAGGGGTCTTTGTCGTAAAGCAACGGCTGGACCGCAGTTCCTGCTTTGGGTTGAATCCGCCGGAAACAGCGTTCAAAATCCGCCTGTTGGTACTTGGCGGCCAGAAGAACAAGAAAATCAAGGTACATCGGCTCCACGAATAGCGAGTTGATCGAATTGAGGAGCCCGGTCTCCTGTCGTAGACAGAGCTTATCTGAGCATGATTTGGACAACGTCACCCTGCTGTCAGCTCTTCCTGGCTTCGTTCTCACAACGCCCAAAACATCAAAACCCTCTCTGCCTCGACGAACACCGTCTTCACTTTTGAGCCGTTTTGGTGCAGATTCCTCCCACGCTTCTCTGCCCTGAGAAACGTAACTCATGGATGCGTCGCCACACGGCGGTTCGCTGATATACAAAGCGAGTTTCGTTCCCTCCTTCAAACGTAATTTGCCATCCCGCCGCTCTAACAAAAGCGTATCCTTTCCCTGCTTCTCCTTCAACACATCGTCTGTCACAACGTAGTTCAACATTCGAAGACAAAGCACCTCTGCGTGCATATCGTGGACCATCCAGCCCGCTGAAAAACTCCGTATTTCGTCAGGCAACGCCTTGACACCGGTGCAAACCGAAATCACCTCGATGAGGTCGTCTTGAAGTGTAACTAGACCTGCTAGCACAGTCCATTCAGGGATGCCATTGGCTCGAGTGGCGGGTCTGCCCGCTTTTGCATGTGAAGAATTGAATTCCAGCACCACAGCAGCTGCAATTCTGTTTGCTAGTGCTGCGGTGTGGCTCATCTGGAGAGAAATGGGTGGGTCCTTTTTCGCACCCAAAGTTGATGATGGAGTAGGTGATTTTTTGATAATTGGGTTTTTTGATAATTGGCGCTGTCTTTTGAGAGGATTGATGCTGTGAAGGGGATTTTGAATTGACTAGGATGGTGGATCAGAGTCTGGGTCACTCTACCGAAGGTCTCAGAGGTAGTTGATTGAATCACAACGAACGTGGTAAGCAGATTTGAAAATTTCCAAGCTCTACCAATCCAACTAAAAAAGGGCATTGACTTGGAGCTTCCTGCAATTTCTGATTCTTCAGGGCATACCCACTGCCTACAGCCATCAACGCTACAATTCCATTTTCGATGAGGCCTCAAGCTTCACAATGCCTTTCGTTAAAAAAGGTTATACCGCAAATATTCGCTCGAACTCAAAGGGGGCTCTGCTGTCTCTTCGATTCCATTAGTTTCCGTCTTCTCACGTCATGGAACTTTCTGGCTACAGCAGCTCGACTTCTCAAAGCATCATGCTGCCGGAAAGAGCAACGCCTATACCCCAAAAGAAGTGCAGTGAGGGCTGGAAAACCAGAGTAAGATGGCCAGGGGCTAGAGGGAAGCAAACCGAGAGTATATCCCAAAGAGGTGAGAGTAGATGCAGCAGAGGCCAATGGCGATGATTTGAAGTAAGCTTCTGACGAAAGTTTCCATCCACAAGTTCACAGCCATCGTCACAGCTACGACGGATCAAATCAATAAAAAGCAAGCATCGTTGATACCGAAAATCCCTTATCCGAGGTCAATGCAATCAACCTTGCAAGCAAAACCTTTAACCCTATATCTTGAGCCGGCTCAAAGCCCACTCAATCATCTCCAACTTCACAAATCCAATCGAAGTGTTCACCTCGCAAGAGCCACCGCCTGATCATACCAGTATAATCCGTTACTGCGTGTTCCGTTCAAGGCCCGCCCTGTTATCTCGAGATTCCTCGAAATTCCGGCCCAAGCTTATTCAATCACTTAATCCAGCGTCTCCAGGCCCGCTAACTCCTGCTTCTTACCTCTTCTTCCGGAGAACAGCACCCATGATGCCTAGACCCACTGCCAACACACCTCCAGCCACTCCAAGCCCAATAAGACCGTCCTCCGTGACTCTCTCGTCGATTGCCTTCTTCAAAGCCTGAAACTGGGTATTTTCGGGTTCCTTCTCCAAAAGCGTCTCTGCGTATCTCCTGGCATTGCTGTATTCTCCCACTTTCACACTCCCTAGAGCCAAGTAGTACAAGGACTCTCTTCTCATTCTGGGCACATCTCTGTAGAGCACGGTCAAAATGTCAATTCCTTGTTTCTGCTTTCTCGACTGGTCTGTTTTGAGAAGTCCCCATGCGTAGTTGAACTGGGATTCGGGGGTTTGTGGGTCCTCGGATTCGAGCTGGTTTTTCAAAATCTCCAATTGCTCGGGTGGAATTACTTGCTTGATTTCCTCGAGTGCTGAGTAGTCTGTGCCAAACATGTTTGGTGGTTTATGCTGAAGAAGAAAAGTGGCAAGTTCTCACTTTCTCGGTACAATTGGTCTGTATGGGGTATACAGGGTCCAATACGTAGAAGGAGTGAATTGAAGGAGACATCGAAAGAAAAAAAAAATATAGAGAGATATTATTCATATGATAGAGCAAAAAGAAATATGAGTGGGACTTAACTTCTTCATTTTTTACCGACGGTGGGGTCAATGGGAGTTGCTTTTGGTTGTACAGACAACAGGTTGTTTAAGGGCACTAGTCGAAGAGGGGTTGTCGTGGATGAGTAATTCGTATTGATTGGATAAATCAAGCAAAGAAAACAAAAGAGAATTAACGAAAGTGGCGAAAAGATTAGGAACTTCAGATCTAGACTAGAGGTTGGCTCTGGGCGAGGGCCGGATCTTCAAACAAATGAATTACCAGGGTTCTAGGTTTGTTTTCTTTATTCAAATAATCCCTTTTAGCTCAATTGCTGATGAAGCAAGAATTAAAGAAAAAGTTGAATCCGAATCTGGAAAATCAACGGGGCTCTTGATTTGACGAGCTACACTGATACCGAGGGTGAATATAAATTGATATGGATAATTGGGAAGTGATGGAAGGGGATTTGAAAGAAATGATGCCACTTGCCCATTGGGCAATGTTCCAGGTGAAGTCCACAGAAGAAGCGCCAGACACATTTCAATATACACCTCGTTGATTAGTGATGAGCCAGCTCCGAGATTAATTGCAACACGAGCTTTGCTGACCACCTACATCAAAAAGCCATCTCTTAACGTGATGCTGACTATTTTGGCGAATATAAAGAATTGTTCCTTGCTGTCTAACGTGCATAGTCTCGAAGAACGGCTCAATATCCTCTGTCTGCTAAAAATCACCAGTCGCTTTTCATTCGAAATTGAGCAAGCCCCATAGGATCTTCATGTAATAGCTAGGAACGAACAAAACACACAAAGTTCACAAGATATGCTCCTCGTTTTTCTCCACAATCTACATTGGACCATTTGCAGCCATTCTAGCAGTCAGCCGAACCGCCAATCTCCAAACTAAAAGCACATACTCAGAAGCCAAAGTTCATTACATCACCCATTCGAAGCACCCCAAAGTCAAAACCAAAACCAAAATCAAAAATTCTCCACCTCTTCACCACTCTAAAACTCCCCACCAAACTCGCGCGAAATTATCACCACTTTCCACCTCATGAGTGAGACCAAAGAACCCACAAAAAAGTACCTGTTGTTCAACATCTGGGGCGTGATTCTCGCCCTAAAAGCCTTGCTCCTGATTGGCTACCATTCCACAGACTTCGATGTCCACCGCAACTGGCTCGCTATAACCCACAATCTTCCTGTTGCCCAGTGGTACCTTGAGAAAACGTCCCAGTGGACCTTGGATTACCCGCCGCTTTTCGCCTACTACGAGTGTCTTTTGCTGTACTTGGTGCCGCAGTTTGTGAAAAACGACGGTGCCTTGGCAATTGTGCCCAAGGGCTTGTACAGCCTTCCCACGGTTTTTTTTCAGAGACTCAGTGTGATTGTTTCTGAGGTGGTGCTATTTGTGGCTTTGCAGTGGTACGTAAGCAGCGCCAAGCTGAATCAGGCAAGTACTCGGGCTTTTGTGGTGGCTCTGAGTTTGGTGCTTTCGCCTGGCTTGTTGATCATTGACCATATCCACTTTCAGTACAATGGAGTGCTCTACGGCTTTTTGGTGCTCATGATCAATTGTGCCCGCTTGGAGAAGTACTTATGGTGCGGGTTCTGGTTCAGCGTGCTTCTTTGCTTCAAACACATTTACTTGTACTTGGCGCCGGCGGTTTTCGTGTACTTACTTCGAGCTTACTGCTTGAACTTGAGCTACGACCCCAGGAAAAGCTTTGCTCATAACGCGGTGCGCTTGGTGAGATGGCGCAACTTGTTCAAATTGGGCTCTGTGGTAATTGGCGTGTTTACCGTGGCCTTTGGCCCTTTCATCTACTACCACGTGATTCCAGAAATGCTAGAGAGGCTCTTTCCGTTCAGCAGAGGCCTTACCCACGCTTACTGGGCGCCTAATGTGTGGGCACTTTACTCTTTTCTTGATCGAGTGCTTATCCAGGTTTACAAGCGGGTGCCGCTTTCAAGAATACCGCTTCAGCGGATCTTCCAATTCGACACCGCTCTTCTCGAAAACAAAAAGCTTCTTGCTTCTACGACCAGAGGAATCGTGGGCGATATCGAATTCTTGGTTTTGCCCACCATCACTCCACAGCTCACCTTCTTGCTCACGCTTTTCTACCAGGTGATGGCGCTCATTCCACTTTTCCTCCAGCCCACATTCGAACGTTTTATTGGTGCCTTGACGTTATGTGGCTACGCTTCGTTTCTTTTCGGCTGGCACGTCCACGAGAAAGCCGTTTTGATAATCATCTTCCCCATTTCGTTCCTCGTGACCCGGGATAAACGGCTCTTGAGCAGCTTCAATCTTCTCGCTGCCTGTGGCTATGTCTCGTTGTTCCCGCTCATTTTCACCTGTGAGGAATGGCTCATAAAGGTGGTGTTCACGCTTCTTTGGGTCATTATTTTCTACTTCCATTTCCGCAAGGTCGTCCGTGTGCCCGGCCACATGGCGGAGCAGTCAGGCTACATGGTGGAAAGAGTCAGCAATCTCTATGTATTGGGGCTCTTACCGGTGGTTTTTTTCACCAGCATGATCGATCTTTTCCTGCACAAGTTCGAACTCCTCCGGCAACTTGAGTTCCTCAAACTCATGATCTACAGCGTGTACTGCGGATTCGGAGTCATAAGCTCCTGGAACACGTTCAATTGGCTCTACTTTGTGGATGAGACTATCTGGGACCCTTTGAGTTAATCGCGCATTTAGGTTGACGCGCCACTGCATAATGCTCCGATCTGACACATTCGGACACACTCCGGATCCGAGATTGTGGGCAGATAATCCGATAAATTAGCCCCTGAGCGGGAGATGATTTGACGCCTCCGAAAATTCGCTGCGTTTTAGGCTCACCGGCATATTTTGGGCCGCTCGGGACAGGATCTGGACTGCAGTGCATCGGTTGCTAGATAGCAATTGCTCTATCCTGCAGTGTCTCCGGAATCGGATGGTTTAAATTGGGACCACTCGCTCCCTAAACCAAAAACCCAGCCCCTTTAGCATACAAAATGTCAGAAACTATCTCCCTCGGCACATATCTTTTTGCCAGACTCCACCAGAATCCAATTGGCTTGAAGTCCATCTTCGGCGTTCCCGGAGACTTCAATTTAACTCTTCTTGATAAGATCGATGAAGTTGACGATTTGGAGTGGCGTGGCTGTGCCAACGAATTGAACGCCGCCTATGCCACCGACGGCTACTCCAGAGTCATTGGCAATTCCAACGACAATGGCCTTGGCTTTGGTGCTCTCGTCACTACCTTTGGTGTGGGTGAATTGTCTGCTTTGAACGGTGTGGCCGGCTCTTACGCTGAGCACGTGGGATTGATTCATATCGTGGGCATTCCTTCGCTTGACTCGCAGAAGAAGCAGTTGTTGTTGCACCACACTTTGGGTAATGGTGACTTCACTGTCTTTAGCAAGATGTCTAATCACATCTCGCAAACCCAGGGTATTCTCGACGACCCTGCTCTTGCTCCAAATGTGGTCGATAGGGTTATCCGTGAAGCTTACATTCACCAGAGACCCGGATACTTGGCTTTTCCTGCCAACATGGTGGATGTGAAGGTACCCAAAGAACGCTTGAACACACCACTTGACTTGTCCATACCCAAGAACGACCCTGTGGTACAGGAGGAAGTTTTGGAGGCTGTCTTGGACATGATCAGCAAGGCTAAGAACCCTGTGGTCATCGTCGATGGCTGCTGTGGAAGACACAACGCCAGTGAGGAAGCCGCCAAATTGATTGAGACGACCAAATTTAAATACGCCACTACACCAATGGCTAAGGGCACCAAGCACATTGACGAAAGCGGAAACCGCTTCACTGGTGTGTACGTGGGTTCGTTATCGTATCCAGATGTCAAGGAGTCCGTGGAAGAGTCGGATCTCGTTCTTTCGGTGGGCGCCTTGCTCAGTGATTTCAACACGGGCTCGTTCTCGTACCATTTGAGCGGAAAGACCGTGGAGTTCCATTCGGACCACACCAAGATCAGAAATGCCCATTACCCCAAGGTGGCTATGAAGGAGTTGCTTAACAAGCTCATCGACCTGCCCAAGTTGAAGGAGGCTACCGCCAACTACACACCTGTGGACGTTGTCAAGAATCCCTTCCGGGAAGCAGTGGAGGATAAGAATGGCCAGATTACACACAGCTGGTTGTGGCCCCGTTTGTCCAAGTTCTTGAAGCCCCGTGACATTGTCATCACCGAGACCGGAACGTCGTCTTTCGGTATTCTTCTGACCAGGTACCCCAAGGACGTTTTCGGTATTTCGCAGATTCTCTGGGGCTCTATTGGCTACACTGTTGGCTCGACCTTCGGAGCTGCTACTGCCGCTGCTGAAATCGATCCTTCTAGAAGAGTTGTGCTTTTCGTGGGCGACGGCTCCTTGCAATTGACCGTCCAGGAAATCTCCTCTATGGTCAGAATTGGCTTGAAGCCTTACCTCTTTGTGTTGAACAACGCTGGCTACACGATTGAGAAGTGTATCCATGGCCCTGAGGCCGAATACAACGAGATCCAACCTTGGGACCACCAGTTGCTTTTGCCTGCTTTTGGCGCCCTGGATTATGAAGCTTTGAAGGTGAAAAAGTCTGCTGAACTCGACAAGCTTTTCGATGACGAGAAGTTCGCTAAGAACGATAAGATTAGACTCATTGAGCTTTTCATGGACAGCAAGGACGCACCAAAGAACCTTATTGGGCAGGCTGAATTCTCCAGTAAGGCCAACTCTGGCTAATTAATAGCATGAAATGACGATCACCGACAAACGAAGTAGCCATTGGAGGTTGAACGAATATGAACGAGCAGTGAGATCGAATATATAATCAACAACCAACGCATTGAGAACAGCAGGAAATGACAATCCTCTACATTAAAATGTACAATCTTAAATAGTATATTACAGTTCGTGGGTCTTGGAGCTGAAAATGGAGTCTGGAAAAAGCGCTTCCCAGTCTTCGTTGAAAAGATCCGAGGTCATGAGCACCGGAGGCCCAAAGAATTCGACGTTGGCCTCGTCCAAAGGCGGAAAATCGAGGTCGTCCGAGTTTGTGTCTGGTAATTTTGGCATGGGGTGAAAAGGGTCGGGTTGAAAAGGATTGGGGTGCTGTTTTTCTGAAGCATTGGACGTGACGTCCGATGAAGTTTCCTCCATTTTGACCACCACGGGGTTTTCGAGAGAACTCTTCTTTGGAGCCCTGTGCTTGGGCTTTTTCGTCTTTCTGGCGTCGGGGTTGAAGTCTGGATCATGGCTGAATTGGAACTGGAGTTTTCCTTTGATCAATTTGTGGGACTTCTCCGCCAAAGCCCACGTTTTCGAGCAGCCCACAAGCACGTTTAGAAAGTAAATGAGCTTCTCCTTCTTGGCCTCGCCAAGCAGCTCCGACGTTGTGGTTAAGAGAATCACCGAAATCGACAAAATGCTGCAGTAGACAAAGAAAATCGACGCTCTGCGGAGCCCGTGGGCTTTTTGAAACGTCTGGATGGCCAAGTAGATCTCGTCTATGGCGTTGGTGCACACCACCGCCGGTGATAGGTGGTTTTTGTTCTGGATGTTTCTCGTTATACCCACAAACGGACGGTTGAGACAGAGCACCAAAATGTAGTAGTAGTAGCGGACGCCCGACACCGTGGGGTTATCCGAGGTCCTCTTCAAGCTCTCCTGGTCCCAGGCGAGATCCGGCGGCAAGTTGTGTTTCCACTTCATGATCTGGTCGTTATAGGCATACAACATGGAAAGACGAGAAACAAGATTCAAATCGTCGCCGTCAAGATCATGGTCCGGTCCGTGGTCGCCTCGGGTGAAAATGTCGTTGAGCATGTTGTCGGAAATGTTGATCAAGTTGATGATGTTCTTGAGCGGATCCGAGATGTTGGTCACATTATCTGGCACGTACTTGTACTCGTCGATCCAGGCCAATTCAGGCAAATCCTCCGTCTCGGGAATCGTGGCGTCCGACAGCTTCAACAACGACGGCCGGCCCAAAATTAAACTGATGAAATGGTCAGCCATGTAGCAGCCCCAGTAGAACCTGCTTCTGATCGCCACGTCTAGCTGTTTCAAGGCGCCTCTGTTTTTCAAAAACCACACTTCGGGGTGGAGCTGGAAGCCCAAGTCGAAGCCCATCCGCATGGCGTTTCCGGAAAGCATCCAGCCTGTGGAGTTGTTTCCGTTGCAGATATCGTAGAAGGCCAAAAGAAGAAAACTCTGCACGGAGGTGATGGACGGGTGCTCCAAGCTCAGAAGCAAGAGGCTGCGGGCCTCGTTGTAGAAGGACTTGGAGCGGTTATAAATAGAGTCGATTTCCGACATTCGGGCGCCTAGAGCACAGATGCTGAGGACAAGCACTGGTGAACAGTACAAGGTGTCGGGCTTCGGGTGGAAAAAGTCAATCAAAAACGCCTCCCGGAAAACGTACATGTTGTGGTCCGGATACTGCCACGTGAAGAAGAGCCTGAGGCAGTGGAGAATGTCCTGGGACTTGTTGAGCTGGTTGAGCACAGACAAGTTGTGGGTGCCTTTTCGGTCCGGAACAGGCTGCATGCGGTGGTCGTGGTCGTTGTCGTAGACGCTGGTGGGGCCGTAAACGGGCCTGATATCTGTGGGCGGCTGGGGCTCTAGGGAAACCGAGGCTTCTCTGTTTTCGTCGGTCTTTTCCTGCTCGACCCGTTCTTCGTCCTGCTCCCGCAAAAGCAGCTGTAATTCGCCGGCGTGGACGTCCAAGTAGTTCTGCTTTTCCTGCGGCGTCTGGAGCAGCTCCAATTTGTTGAAAAACGTGGAGACCTGCTTGATCTGCCGCTCCAACTTTGACACATACGTAGCGTTGGGCCGTTTCTTCCTCATGTCACTCAAAACGATGCATTCAACGCCCAAACGAACGCAGGACGAGCACGGATGCTCCAAGTTGCATTTCACTTTTTTGAGGCGACACCGCTGGCACGAAAGCGGCATGTCTCTCTTTTGAGAGCCTTTTCGCTTAAGCAGAGTGTCTGCATTAGACTGTGCGTTGACAGCGGTGTCTTCAGATGGCAAGTTGGGGCGGGGCTCTGGAAGGATTTGCAGGTCTGGCACCATCAATGGCCGGAGAATCGTATACTGGGCGGATGGGTTTGGTTTGTATGTGGTAGCTCGGACTTTTCTCGGTGGTTGGTACCCCACGAAAAGTGAGATGGCTGCGTGTATGCACCGAGGTCCTAGTAAGGGTTTTTGTTTTGATTCTATAGACGGACGGGGGGTTGTCTAGGGGGATCCGTTTATTTTGGAGTGGTGAAGAGATGAGTTGGTGACTCACGATGACTCGTTTGGCGGTGCACGGGCGGCCGCTCTGGTAGGCATATATGTCTGAGGTTCCGCTGTAATTGGATCATTTGGCGGACTGAGCTCAAGAAGAGTGTTCAATGAACGTGCCCTGGAAGTCTATGTATACTCTGTACTTCATCTGTTGAGCACCACAATCAAGTCCCCGTTACGAACAAAACATCCACGATGTGCTCCTGGAGTTGAATTGTAGAACACGATCAGAGTTTTTCGCTGGTAATCGAGTGCCATCGATCACATTGGCAACTTGCCCATCGATCTGTTCTCTTCAGAAATCCAAGGTTGGCCCAGGTATCAAATCTGTGCTTGCCTCTACGTCTCGCCAAATTAGCATCCCTTCGGTAGCCCCTGCCACCTAGATCTGGAACAAGATCTGGCGTGTCGTGTAGAAAACAACAATAATACCCACAACAATCAACAGCCAGTCGAACGTCTTAATCAACGTGGCCTTCAAGCTGGGCGGAGTGTCTTTAAACGTCTTCAAGTGGATCATGGGAGGGTAGATGTAGACAAGAGGAATGCAGGCGAAACAGCCGTTGAAACTGACAAACTTCTCGATGTTGTCGGCGTTGAGGTACGAAATCACCGAAATGACCACCACGGATAACGCCCTGAACACATTCTTCAACCACTTGATGTGTGGGTTGTACTTTCCTGACGTGCGGTACAATTTACCCTCGTCGTTGTTGGACTTTCTTTCTTCTTCCAGCAAGAAAAGGCGGGAATTGAACACCACTGACTCGCCGATTTTGATTGCTGGGAAAAGCTGCAATGGCGCCGAGAGAAACACCGCCGCAGAGTAAAGCACGAGAATCAGCTGCACGGAAATATTACCCTGGGGCAAGTTCAAGATGATAATAGAGCGGACCTGGTCACCAAAGGCGGTGTAACCGATGATTCCCACAGCGACGAAAAGCGTGGTGATAACGACCATACTTAACGCTAAAACGTATGGAAAGCGTTCTGGATGGGCCATGGACGACTGGATAGGCAAAATGAGGCCAATGCCTTCGAAAGACGTGACTGCCACACCGACCATCATGGACCAGTTCTTGGAGTCGAATTGCACAATATTAGGACCGAATCCGTCAGTCGCCAACTTCGTGCCGGAAAAGTAGAAAATGATGATCAAGCCAATGACAATAAATATGGAGGAGATGAGGGAGGTGAAGGAGAGCTTGGTCAAGTCTCGGATGAGCACTAAGGGAATCAACAAGAGACACTGCACCACGACAACTGTGGATTTCTGTACCTCGATGTGGGCGACGTTTTTCAAGAAAGACGTCATGTTCTCGGACGTGAACAAGATGTAAGTTGCCACAAAACCGATCTGTGAGATGATGATCGACACCATGATGGAGTATTTGAGCGGATTGCCATACGTCATGTAGCCCAACTCACCAAACGACGAGCGGTTAAACATCTTTTTACTTTGGATCAAAACAATGTAGCACAAGAAAGTAAGCAAGCCGAAGCCCGAGAGGGCAACTGTGGAGAAGAGAAGACCTCCGTTACTGAAGGCACCCGGAAGAAACAAGATTCCGGAGCCCACGAGCGCCTTAAACACCAAAAAAAACGTTTTGGCCAGCGACGCGGTGCCGGCTTTTGCTGCCTTGCTCTTCTTCTTGCGGTGTCTGGGAGGAGGAATACGTCTTTCCGCTAGAAGCAGCGATTCTTCATCAAAGACTTCAGGGTACGCCACAGAGGAGGACTCGTCGTCGGTTTCGTCGTCCTCATCGTCGTCAGAAAAGTCCTCGCCAGCAAAATGCCCGTATATGCTCAAGAACTCAACGAAATTGCTGGTCAAGAAGTTCGGAGGTTTCTTGTTTGTCTGCAAAGACCGGTTGATGATGAATTCTCTACGGAAGCCGCCAGGCACGTTGATGTCACTGGCCATGGACTCTCTCCTTGAGTCTGCTTCGAAATTGGAGAAACTGGAGCTTCTCGTTCTTCTTTTGTCCCCCACATTATCGCCTTTACTAGCGTTTTCAATCTG
The DNA here is from genome assembly GCA_030563505.1 of Candidozyma konsanensis. Classification (NCBI taxonomy): domain Eukaryota; kingdom Fungi; phylum Ascomycota; class Pichiomycetes; order Serinales; family Metschnikowiaceae; genus Candidozyma; species Candidozyma konsanensis. The sequence goes on along the minus strand of JAJMJI010000035.1, from coordinate 100,487 downwards.
CTGGTACATGTAGCGGGCCACGTCGCCACCCTGCATTTTGAGCGTATCGTCGTGGTTGACCAAGTGCTTGTTGACTGTTTTGAAGTCGATGTTGCCTCCGTGGAGCAAGGTGTTGATTTGTTCATCGTAGGATTTATCCAGTTTGGTGCCTTCCTCCAGAAGATTGGGATTGGACGGGTGGGACTTAATCAGGCCCATGGGAGGCGACCCGAAAGCCAGATTTCCCGTAGCAGCGGCATGAGAGGCGTTTTCAGGCACCCTGGGTGTGTTTGAAGACATCTGACTAAGAGAGTATGGTCAGGCTAAAACACTGAAAAGTGGTCGAAATTCGTCGAAATTTGGCAGGTTTGCGGTTTTGGGAATGACAAGTCCTGAGTGGTTTGAGAACTACCGAATTGGGGATGTGGCGGCAGATCAGCAGTGGTAGTGATCCAACGAGTAGTTGATGATATAATTCGCAGTGTGGCTCGCTTATGCCGCACGGACAGAAGGCTCTGTGAAGTAGAAAGATTTTGGGATTTTGGGATTTTGGGATTTGGAGGGGAGTTTGATTTTTATTTTGATTTTATAGAAGTGGATTTTGGGTTCGGGTAGTGGATCTTCTGGGACTTCAGGCTGACATAGTTAAGGTTTGCAGCTAAGCGAAGCTGTCAAGAAGTGACAGATGGGTCATTTTTTTTGTCGAGTTTTTGGATTTGACAGATTTTTGAGAAGTTGCCAATGAAGCACGGTTTTTTTGAGGAGTCGTCTTTTTGAGTAAGTTGAAAGAGAGTCCAGTAGTGAAGACCAGAAAATTCAGCATTCACCCATAGTTAGCCCTAGACCCAAGATCACAGCAGATGTCTCGAATCCTTTGATTGAAGAAATTAAGGTCAAAGTTCCAAATTTTCCTATCGCTCAATTCTTAGGATTCTACGCTTCTTATACAAGTGGATCTATGATCTCTGTACTGGGAAGGGAGCGAAACGACCACACGAACGGTTACTCCAGCTACAGCTAAATCAAACACTTCACTTACTAAATTCTCAAATCATAAAAGAGAAAAGATATCAAAAAGCCTAGTATGCATAATGAACGGTGTGGCCCTTCTTGAGCCCTGATCCGTGTGAGACTTTACCCCACATATTGGGCCAGTTTAGTTGTCAGACCGTAACCGCTTTCTTCCAAAGTAGTTCTGATAAATCGCTTCCACATCAAATCTGAGAGATCTAAGGGACATCTAATGAAAAAAAAAAAAATGAGACAAACGCCCAATCATCAACCCGTTCCATATCGGTCATTTCATGGCTGCGAAAAACGGTGTACCAATTCCACTCCTCCAACAAACAAAAAAACCTCCACTGCCGCTCCATCCCATTCCTTCCTTCCCTTCCTTTCCCAAAATTCAAATATCCATCCCACCCACCCCATATTATCAACTCTACTGCATACACCACATCTCCATGTCTGTGGATACTCTGTTTCTAGATAATGCTGTGGAGCCGGTGAACTTCAACAACAATGCCCCGTTTGACCTCCTCGTCTCAGATCTCTTCCTCAAACTCGAGGCTACAAACCTGGAAAATAAGGGCCCGTTTGACACTGTCAGTGCTAAGAAAACACACATCATCGAAGAATTCGTGAAAACATGGAGAACCCACTTTGGCCCCAACATCTACCCGGCTGCTAGACTCATTTTTCCCAATCGGGACGGCCGCAAGTACCACGTTAAAGACGTAGCCTTGACGCGGCTCGTGAACAAGTTGTTGAAACTTCAACCTGGTCTGAACGACTACCAGACGATCAAAAACTGGAAAAAGCAGTTTCAGCTGAAAGTCACCTTGGCGGGCAATGAGGAGCGGGCGCAATTGGGCGACTTGCCTTTGATTATTGCCCGTATAATGCTGCGGAGACGGGACCAGAACGCTCCAGTGAAAAGTACACTTTCCGTGGCCCAGGTGAACGAAACCTTGGATCTTTTGGCGAGCAAATCACGTTCAGAGGATCAGCTCGCTGTGCTAGAGCCGTTTGTAGCTCAATTGACCATTCCCGAGCTCCGTTGCGTGTTCCAGATGATTCTCAAGGAGCTGATGCTACTGTTCTTTGAAAGGGCATTTTTCCAAGCATGGCACCCGGACGCGTACGGGCTTTTCAAGGTTTGCGAGGACATGAAGCGGATGTTCTGCGTTTTGAGCGATCCAGAGGTCCGTTTGAAGCCCTCCCAATTGTGTGTGCAGCCGATGTACATGTTTGTGCCTCAGAGCTCCCAGAAACTAGACATTTCGTACGATAGCTTATGCAAGCGTATGACCGTGGGTTTGCAAGCTGAAAATAAGGATCCCAAGTTGGTGCAGCTCTACAATAGCGAAAACGTGGAGGGCCATTTTCTCATCGAGGAGAAAATCGACGGAGACAGAATGCTAATGCACATGGTTGACGGGAAATTCCGCTGGCACACACGCCGAAGAAGAGACTATACCTTGGTGTATGGCGAAAACGTTCATATCGGTTCTTTGACGAAACATTTGGCTGACGCTTTTGACGAAAAAGTGCACAGTATAGTGCTTGACGGAGAAATGGTGGCATGGAGCAAAGACAGAGAGATGATTTTGCCGTTTGGAACGCTCCGATCGGCAGCTGTACAAGAGGCATTGAAGCAGTTTGACGTGATTGACGTTTACGAGGGAAACAATAGCTGGCCATTGTTTCTCGTTTTCGATATAGTCCACCTCAACGGACGAGATCTCCTGGGACTCCCGCTTTTCTACCGAAAAAGCCTTCTCAAGAAGGTCGTAAAGGAGGTTCCTCACCGCTTGGAGGTTCTCGAATGGGTCAAGGCAAAATCACCCACGGATATCAAAGCCAATATGCAACGAATCGTCACAGAGCGAAACGAAGGCATTATGGTGAAATCATTGCTCTCCAAATACAGGGTTTACAGCCGGGAGTCAACGTGGATCAAGGTGAAGCCGGAGTACTTGGAGAACTTCGGAGAAAATCTCGACTTGGTGGTGATAGGCAAAATCGGCCGGCGCAAAACTTCCTATATCTGTGGGCTCAAGGATATCGAGGAGAACTGCTACAAGCTGTTCTGTATGGTTGCCAATGGGTTTCTGAACGCCGTGTACCGGCAAATTGAAAGCAAATTGGTGAATTTCTGGAAAGACTATAATGTACAAAAGCCAGCGGATTCACTTCTCAGGTTTGGCACGAAAAAGCCAGATTACTGGATCGACCCGGCCAATCTGATTGTGCTTGAAATCAAAGCCCGGTCCATTGAAGTGACTGCTGAAACGCCGTATGCTGCTGGATCCACATTACATAATTTATGGTGCAGAGCAGTCAGAGAGGATAAGGACTACGGAGATTGTATTACGCTCCAGGACTACCAGGAACTCAAGGCGAGATATTCTCTGGATATTTACAAAAACCAGGACGTCAATCGAAGCAGGAAACGCCCCGGAGAAAATCTGATTGTGGAGAAATACGAGAAAGTCAAAAAGCTCAAGATATCCGCGGAACTGGAGCTTTTCAAAAACGTCCATTTGGTGATAGCCACGGCTTACAAAGACGCAGACGAGCTGAAAAGCATGAGTGCCGAGGCGTTGAAGCACTTGGTTCGGCTGCACGGAGGCCAGATTGAGCTTAACCCGAAGAAAGACGAACTTTACGGTAAATTGGTGGTTGTGATTGGCTCGAGCCTAACGCCGAGGCTCCAGCGGTGGCTCAAAGAGGGCTTTGACATTATTTCGCCTATTTGGGTGATCGAATCCATTCGTCTTCAGCGGCTTCTTCCGATAGAACCGGCGTTCATTACCGGCAGCGAAAACCCGGAATTCTGGGAGCGATCGGCGAAGAATGTGGACCAGTTTGGCGACAGCTATTATGTTAGCGGAATGCCAGAAGGGCATCTCCTCCAGCTTGTCAATCTCAACGTCCCAAGAAAACTCGTTCCTGAAAGCTTAAATCTGTGCCGGCAGATTTTCCAAAAATCTGAGGAGCCGTGCTTGTTTCGACTTTTCAGCGGCTTGACCTTCTATTTATTGAAGCAGCCCCAGCGCCTAGCACGCCGGATTGCCCGTTTTGGCGGTATTTGCGTGGACGATTGGCACCAATGCCATTATGTGGTTTGCTCAAAAACACAGACGCTGGATATCAAGAAACTCAGCACAGAAATGGGCCAGCAATACGAGGAAGGACAGAAGCTTGCGCTATTCGTCACGGTTGGTTTTGTGGAAGCCAGCATAGCGGCACGAACTGTTGTTGACGAAGATGATTTTAGGGTTTAGCGACGATCTTGAGACGATCCGATCTGAAGATCCAGGGTCCTTCGGATTTGGCAAATAAGGTTTTGATGCCGACCTTGTTGCAAGCCTCACCGGCGGAATTCACATTGATGCCGATTCAATGGGCACTTGGAACGGAGCTAAGGTGAGTTGCTGGAAATGTTCTTATTGTCCGGCAGCCAAAAGCATGTTTTTGGTTTTCAAGCCACGCTTCACGGCGATATCGCGACTGCCAAGACGAAAAGCTGTTAGCCTGAAAATAGCTGGGCTTTTCGAGATCGATCTTCCAAGACATTGATTTTGTTGATCTTCTCCAGGGGAGAATTGGGGCTTTCAGGAACAAGCCCGGACTTTTGTGGTCATCCAAGTACACGAAAATGTGGGTTTTGTGAAACTTGAACAATGACTGGCGAACTGTGACTAAAATTTGCTTTTGGGTTTTGTTGTGAAATGGCTGCAAAATGTCTATTTCTGGCTTCTGACGAGATACCCGAGTTTCCTATTTGGGAAATCCGGAACAGCACACACCACCATGCCGCTAATTTGCATCACCTCACTAACGCTGCATCACCTTTTCTTGTTTTAGGTGTCCATTTGCCAAAATGGCGTTGGTCGGATTTTCTTGGTCTCCTGGTGGTCCCCAGCTTCCATGCGCCGACCTGCATGTACGCCGCGTCACCAGAGAAGGTCACGTGCGACGCAGCGTTGTATCATCACTAATGCAACCTTAAACATTCTGCTGGTGACCGAGATTCAGCAATCTACGATTTAGGTTTTGTTTTAGCGCCACGTGATGACAGCTAGTCATACTAGCAAATGACATCAGTCCCCTCAGCGGTGTTATACCCGCAGCAAGTTTCTCCGCACAGCGGGGCTGGGATGCACGGAAGGCGAAGAAAGTTTGCAGCTGTGACTAATCTTGTTACGTTTAGGGGAATTTTTGTTCTTAGGTGTATTTGCGGATACGAAGAACAGCCTGCTGGCTATTACGGAGATGGACCCCGCGGAAGGTATGGGGATGCTTGTAGAAATGTCGTTCTCTCGGCATCTTCGGAAAAACTCTTGGAGGGTGTGTGCGACATTTGCTCTACGCCTCTGACCTAAATCAGCAGGAGTCTGCGAACACTCAACAGACGTAAGAGACTTGGATGCACAGACTGCACATAATGCACCGTCATTGCATGTTGCAGCCTGGCGGCCTCCGCGTGCGCGCCAGACTCAGTTGCAAGGTCCAACGCCAACTCCGCGGGTGGCCCCCAGAAACACCCGTACACCAACTTAAAAAAACCCTCTGAAATGGTGGCGCTGGGTCGCCGTTGGGGGTCAATGGGTAGAAGCGGTGATCTAAGGCTACCAGGGAAAAAGCAGCTTTTTCGCCCAATCAGGAAATACGAAGGACGGGATTGGTCCGTTACTCCGCAACAATGTCACACCAAAACCCGAGGGACATATCTCATGCACCCGGGTCTCCTCCCACTCCTCGGGTTGCATGGGTTGCATTTCCATTACAGAGACGCAACATGGCTTCCCGGTGCAGGACCGGCGCTGGAACCCGCCGCAGCACCCTACTCTGCATGCTTCTTGCAGCTGTGAATTTCGCTGCCATGTAACTGGGCACATGTATAAAGGCAACCCAGGATCCACTTCACTCTTGATAAATCACCAACTGACATTTTTCCAAAAGTTACTCAAAAGTTTCCTTTCTGCATCCATGGACGACTGCTTCCTCCGCTCAGCCCCCAGGCTGACTGAAAACATCGACTACATGTCAAAACGACCCATTCCAGAACACCACCTCTACACTTGCTGGAGGCAAAACAACTCGGTGGCTGTCAAATCAGCCCTCGACGACATCTCCCTAGCCATTCCTTCTTCCAACTCCAAAAGACTAGAGAACATCACCTGGCGCCGCTGGTACAAGGACCTCTGTGGGTTAGACGAGGTGGCACCTTCAGAAATCAACTGGGACAAGTCCCACGACATCACATGGCTCTACGGGCCCAAGTACATCATGGAGACGGAGGTGGAGCCCCAGGCTTCTTTGACTCCGCACTTGAAAAAGCTTGACTTCTCCATGGAGAGCGACGCCGAGCTGGTCTCTTCGGTGCAACTGGGAGTGAGTCTGATGAACTTTGACGACGACTCGCTGATGGCTCTGATGTCCTCTGACGCTGAGGAGGACGAGGAGTACCACTGTGAGCTCAAGCCGGCGCTCAAAAGACGCCCAAGCGAATTTTCACCTGTCCCGGCCGGTTCCGGAAGGTGCCATGGGGCAAAGAAGGCCGTCAAGTTCAATTACATTGTCAACTCCAGGGAGTTTGTGAACGGTATCTTGTTTGACTACGACTTTTTGGACCCTCTGTGCTTGTGAGGGCCAGACAAGGATAATACGATAGTAGAGCATTTAGCATAGCTGGGGGTTGATTCTCCAGCCAGAGCATAATTATTAATACACTGGGGACTCGCCAGCGGGTCAAGGTTACAATGCTGTAGAATGTGAATATCCACTTTTCAATTTGCTGGTCATTGTGATTACTGAGGATGGGCCAGTCCCGCCCTGGAATAAGCGCCATGCGTCATCACAGGTCTAGAGAAAAGGAGTTTTGCTAATTGCTCTTGTCTGTGTGATTTGTTGTTTTGAGAAAAAGAGAAGCTTTCGTTTATTAAATTCTCTCTTGATGATTCTGGAAGCTGGAGTCACCCCACCACATCAAAATATCCAAAACCATCCAGGCGTGGCAGCAGTGTCAGGGTTTACAACGCCGTGCTTTAAGCGGTTTACGACGTTGACGTAGACAATAAGCAGATGGCGTGCCAGAAGGGCCTATAACCAAATAGACAATTTACAATAAGTTGAAAATCGCCCGCTTGTGAATTTGTGAATGAATACGGCTGTATCCCTTATAGCCAATCGGGTTTGTGTTACTTCCTGGTGCACCGATTAAGTGAAGACAATGGCCACCTCCGTGGTTGGCTTTAAAGCCGGACTAAGTTTTGATTATTAAGCTTTTCGGGAAGATGGAAAACCTTAATTCTTCAAAGCTGAATTCCTCGGTTCGTCAAGCCCAGCACCGTCAATACCGTAAACGGGCTTTAAAGTGTCCTTTATCGATGAATGGCTGATTGACTGATTCTAGAGGCTGGCGCATGGCACGATTTGATATTCAAGATCCAAGCACATGCGAGAAGAGCATCCGTGAAATGGGAGCAAGACGATACTTTTGAATTCTCAAAGCTTTGGCACGAATAAGTGAATCATTTTGTGAAAAAAAAAAGGGACGTAGAGAACGGGAAGAGAACGGGAAGGAGGCACATTTTCTTTGATCAAAGACAAAGAACCGTAAAGCATTTAGATCGAAATTTTGCCAGATAAAATTCAAGAGCAGGCAACGAACGTAGAACTGTAAAGTGGAAATTGGAACGAAACTGAACCAATTGAAGTTGGCCACAAAACTGGGCAGATTTTTCATCACAAACGCCCCGACGGCAATGAAATGTCACAAGTAAACAACCCTGAAGCAAAAAAATCAAAAACACAATAAAGTCATCATTCTAGACTACCACATATGATTATCCACTCATTGGCTGCTCCACCTTGGACCAAACGCCGAATGCCAAGAGAAAAACTTCAGCTTTAGCTCCAGAAGTGAGCCGTTCGTATAAACCTAGATTTTCAAGTAGCAGCTGTATTCTTCGACGCCTTTGGTCCTTCCCTCTGGATTCCACTTATTAAATATCCTGACCCAATTAACATTGAACCTCAATTGACTCAGGGCCATTGACTCTGGCGCTCAATCCCCCCGCCTTTCCATTTCCATCATCACAAGTCTCCATTTCGTCATTTTTCCTTTTCCATCTATTTTCACTTTTCCATGTTCAGTTTTCCATGGTACTTTCCATGGTCACTTTTCACCGGCCAGGGGCCTGAAATTTTGCAGCCAAAGGGTCTGGGCCCGCCCTGTCTAGGCGGTAACTCAAATAATCGATGCCATTGTCGTGGAGCCACGCCCCGTTTCTAATCCTGTTTTGTGCCAAAACGCTGAATAACCGCCATTGTGCCTTCCGGCATGTTCCGGGCCTGAGTGGTGCGGCTATATGCAGGCTATCTTTACTCCCTCTTCACATGCTGGCTGTGATACTGGCGACAGCATGTGGGATGGTGAAGCGAGAACGGAGCGCAAACGAGAGAGGCTTGGGTTTGCATTAGTAGCGTGAAATAGGGCATGACGGCCGGGACGGGAACGCCGGGGTTTAGCAGACCGTGGTGCACGGGTGCGGAACGAATTTCGGCTGCAAAACCCATACCGGTCCACCGGTAAAGGCAGGGGCAATGGATGGTTATGGTTGTCAGGCATTGTTTGTTTAGACTGAAGCTACAGGAGTCACGAATGGTTATTTCGATTTCGGTCGGGTGAAGGGATATGGAAGGAGTAATGCTGCGAGGTGTATGATGCTAATAAAGACAGATGACCAAGGGAGGCCATTGTGGGATAATTTGTGCACATGTTTATGGCACATTTTTATGGGAGAACTAGGTGGATAGGCTTTGCACGATTTGGTGCCTTGAAATGCAGAGATTGTATTTGGTAGAAGGTGTTCTAGGCGCTTGTAAGAAAGCGGTGTTAAAGATTCGTTCTTTGCTTTTTTTATTTGATCTATGGGACATGATGTACAGAGATAGTATCGTCTTTGTGAAAGAGGCGTGGGCATATATCGTTGGTAGACGGTGTAGTCAGTAATCTCATAATTGACTAAATAGCCGGTCCTTCTGTCAGTTGTAGCTTAGACTTCTAAATTTCTGAAAGATCAGTAAGTTCTCTTAATAAATAGATGACTAGTTCCGGCTATACTGAGATTCTACAATTAGTGAACTCATTCCATTTTATGAAAAAGAAGCCCATATCATAGAAGAAGCCCATGTCATAGTAGGGGCCCATTGCAAGCCCAAGGCTAAAAACGCCTAAAAGAAACTACTATAGCCAATTACCCAAAATCATCCATCTACCGATTGTGCCTTGAACTATAAAAAAATCCCAGCCTTTAAAGATACAATTCTTTTCATCATAATACACTGAATCCCCCAGCCAACCACGATCCACCAGAGCAGAAATCAATTGCTTTCCATCCCATACATACTATCTACTCCTCCTCGTAAATTTCCCAAAACTCCTCCCTCCAAACTTCTTCTACTCCCCCACGTCTCATTCTACGTTTCCATCATCCCCCACGTCTCTACTCCTCCTTGATCTAAATCCACCCCTGCGAGTCAGCCTTGCTGTCTCGTGCGTCACTTAAGCCCCCTTTCTGCAACTCTTCTTGACGACGACACAGTTGGCCGAGTGCTGACTTCGTTCCTTTTGAAAGCGGCCCGTCCCTGAAAAGAAACAAAACCAAAGCCATGGGTAGAATCCTCCTTGACCGGGCGGATGGGGCGCGTACTTCCAAATCTGGTATCACGACGTCACGTGAACAATGAAATGCTACTATCGCCGAGTCAATATTCACAGGCCGCTTTCAAGGGTCTCTGGGATTTACCACTGCCATGCGCTGGAGGTTCGCTTCGGTGGAACGCCGCACGCGCCGCGCGCGGCACCAGCGTGGACGCACTGTGTGCAGTATACATGGACCATGCTTACCCAATTAGGTCTCTCGCATTATCACATTTCCAGATTGATCGTTTTCCTGGTTATTTCCGCAGCCATGGAGAGCCATAGAGAGTACAGTAAGAGTGGGGGAATCAGAGATTGGCTGGGCTGATGGATCAGAGCTCTTTTGGTTGTTTAGTATTGGGAGAGCGGTGCAGTCATTAACCAACAATAAAGCAACCTCTGTAACAAGCTTCTGATAAATCCATTGACTTTCAACCTCCCGGATTCTCCTACCCGAGATCAACAGCAAGGTTCGAGAAGGTCACCTTGTTGCCCAGGGAGCCAGACACCCTTATCCTCAGGGCGCTGGCCATAGAGTCATGTGGCTTCTCCAGGGACACTTAGGCATTTTTGCAGAAGTGCAGCGGTTAAATAGCCGTGGTCCATGAGGGTCTAGGTGAATGGAGGGAAGCAATTGACGAATTTTTAGTGATTTTGAGTAAAAAGAATTTGGGAAGACGAGAAATCAGCTCATCTGCAATTCTGTAAGCTGCCACATAGACAATATCTTTACCGCCATGGTAATCCTGGAAGGAGCAACCGGAATTGTTTTTCCATGGATATGACGCAGGAAATGGAATGAAGGGCCAAGGAGGAAAGGTGTCCAGACCCAGCCACGCCTAGTGATAGTTGATGTTGATGAATTCCTGGGAAGTTCTCATCTGGTAAACTTTGGCTCATAATTTTTGTAGTGCCAACAGCCAAATTGATCGATGAATTGGGATTCAATTCTTTGTTGAGCAGTTGCTGAATTGAACATTATTCTCGATCACAACTGGATTATCATCCTAGAGACGTGTTGGAGTATTGAAAACGCACAGAAACGTCACAGCTTCCACTCCAGGAATATTTACAACCAGACGCCTGTGCTATAATTACTTTGCCTGCTTTGCGTGCTCTCGCCGCTTTGTTGCTGTGTAAACCTTCCTCTTTTCCCCCACGAGCTTCTTTGATACTCCCCCACGAAACCTCCACGAAACCCCACAACCTACCCTTCAGCATCCACATGAACTCATGTTTTTTTTTCAATACGAATTTAAAGCAAACCGATCACTCCACTTGACAGTGGGGAAAGGCAGTCAGACATAGAGTTATTTGCGCTTCGTTCACTAAACGGAAACAACCATTTTAGCCGCCAGTACATAATGGACAGCTCGCTGAAATTCAGCTCTTCTTTCTCCACAAGCCTCCTGCAGCTGTCCGATCTAACCAATTGTTCTTTGCCAAGACTCTTCCAGGTATCTGGCGATTGCCCTAGCCACATGGTTTTACTTAGCCACATGGAAGGCCTGCTGTGAAATAATAATATTGTAGTCTTATCCCAAGGTTTCAGGTTGAGTCTGGGGCGCATGCTTCTGGAACTTCCTCCCCCACGCGGGGGGCTGAAATTCATGCCCACGAACCTTCCACCCCACGTTCGTAACCGGGGCTTAGTGGCGTGGGGGTTCGATACCGCTTAGAAACGGCCAAATGGACTTTCTGTTCACTGGGCAACAAAGAAAGCGGAAAGCCGCAGCTTTACCATCTCTCCTTGAGTATGGGGTTATCGAGGGCCTGGCCCGGATGGTGGATCTATCTGCAGGACAGAGGCGCCTACTCAAATTCGGGCTTCACTCGCGGGGCGCCGCATACTAGTGCGGCGCTGACAATGCCTCAAACACCTTTCTATGCACGAAGTGGAGCATGCCTAAAGTCGGTGTTTGGAGCTGCTCACAAGATTTGAGCTATCTCATGGCGCAAAGACAATTCCTTACCCCTCCTCTCAAGAAACAAAGGCGAAAACCGCTTTTAATTCAATAAGAGATCTTGCCTGATACTTGGCAGAGTCTGGGATTCCATGGAGCATTGAAGGAGCGGATTTAGAGTCTTCGAAAAACCCCAGCATCCCATCTCCGCAAGTGTTGCTTCAGATTAAATCCATGAAACGCAATGACAGGATAAGTGGCAGGCTTAGTTCCTCCTAAGTTTCAATAGACAACAAATCGTATTTCCACCTGTGGCTGCACAATTTAGTGAGTGGTGCATTCTGTGCACACTTTGTGTAGTTAGGGGTGGATTCCCGAAAACGGAGATAGTTAAGGTTTTTCAATGGTCCCAAAAGAGCCAATTGGCGGGGAGGCTTTATAAGAGTCAACCGTTGTGATTCACTGTTTTTTCGCCTCGCCACAACTTGCCCATGTTTCACTTTAAGCCTTCTGCACAGAAACCCGGTTTTAAGTTTGAGGAGATTTTGGCTGGTGGCACCGCTACCCCACGTTATGGTGAGGGGTGTGCTCTGCTGCGGTATATGCGGTTCTTCCTGGGCGGATTAATTCTTTTTTGTGCATTTACTGCGTAGGCGTAAATGTACCGCACAGCCAGCGGTTCGGAAGCAGGGCGGTAGAAGTGGACCGACTGGAGGCATTTTGCGGGATGGCAACTGTGATGTACGGGTGTTTCAGTGAAAATGTCGCACACAGTGCAGCTTCCGGAAAAACTGTATGCCGCTCAAAACGGCAAGCGAGTGCGGTTAGCGAAAAAATCTTCTGTGCTGCCCAGATAATATTTCTCGCTACCCAGCCACATCAACTAGGGCGTAGTGGCCAAAGATGGGGTAAACAGGTGAGTCAAATTGGAGAAATACCCCACTTTCCTGAGCCCAAATTGGCGGGTTTTCTGCGGACTTCGGAACAATATTCCACCGCAAAATGCCATCCATATTGCCCAATTCCAAGACCGTAACTGCTCCTTCTCGAGATGTTTTTCTTGGTGGGCCGATGCGATGTTTCTTGTCATGGAATGCGCCAACTCTCTCAGATGCGTTTCTCCGTAAATGCACTCGTTTTGGTCTGCGATGTTGCAAAAAAGACCAAGCAAAAAATCTCCAAGGAAAATTTGATCGAGAACGGAAAGATCGGATTTTTTTTTTGAGTCAGCGGACGGACTGCCAAATTGGAAACTGTCGCTTTGTTCGGCCCCACTAACTCTTTAGTGAATGCGGTCTTGGCATATACGGATCTAAGATTGGACGATCTGCATTGTTGGCGATGGGGTATTCATGAAGATGAGAAATACGGAAAGGAGACAATGGAAGATTCGGAAAGGGAACAATGGTAGATTCGAAAAAGAGAAACGGAAGCCGTGGAAAGGAGAATAGAATGGGAAGGCATTTCCTGAGTTCCAGTTGCCGTAGAATTCGAATACATTGTATTGCTGTCTCATATCTCATTTTTGTTGGTACCCAAAAAGGACTTCAACAGACCAGCCAATTACGGTCGTTTTCCCTGTTGCAGCTGCTGTAAATCCATTGTAGTGTTTGAGCCCTGATTCATCGTAGATGAGCCCGCTTTAGTCAGCTCTGCTTTGGATACGTGCCCTGGTTACTTTCCTGAATACGTGCCATGATGCGTTTGGGGGACCTTTGATATTTTCGCCAGAGTTAGCTGATTAATCCCCTTATTATCTTTGCGATCTGACGTACGATTTTCGACGTAATTCGGTGGTCACATCGCCCGTATCTGCTTTGCTCCACGATGCACGGAAGGTCGGGCTGTTTAATAGAATGTTGTCTTGCCTCATACGAGAAATGGAACCTGACAACGCGTCACGAGGAGCTTGAGCCACTCTCCGTTCTTGTATTTTGCGGATTCTGCGTTGTCTGACAATAGGTGGTGAATCAGACATTTACGTTGGATAAAGGAGCACACGAAGACGAGTGTGCAAATCAGGAATTGGGACATTGTGATTGGTTTGGGGCATTGTCGACATTCAACCAGGCGGCAACTTTTCAGGGTATTTGGTTTTGCGGCCATTATAGTGAAAGGTTTTGCTTTGTAGATGTAACATTTGCTTTGGGAGCAAAACTCCTTTTTTAAAGAAGAGGATGAGGTCTGCCGAATTGGATACCATTATAGGGTTGCTATCTTGATCATCGCTCCGATTTCGAACGCCGTGGATTGTTCACGCTATCAAGGGCCATGATCATTTAAGCGTGTCAGAAAACGAGAATACCTCAAAAGCCATGACTCAACGCTCAAATGAATAGAGCTCCCTCTGCTTCACTAAATCATTAAGAAGCAGGTCCATTTCGAGTGATAAGGACTTCTAGATCATGGGCCTTGTCAAGGGGTTGGAGTTCCTCCGGAATCACATTGACTCAGAGAGAGAAGGGCTCTGCAATGCATGGATCAAACAAGACATCAGCGGGCCAAATCTAAAGATTTCGAAATTTATCCTGAGCTTTCTATTGGAGAACCTTCAGTGTCTTGAAGAACTTTCGTACTTCCCCCATGACGGCTATGTAGATCTTTAGATCCAAGGGATTGGAAAAGATAAAACGGACCAATTTGCAATCACTAAGTCCCTTGAGCTCAAATTCCGACCTGCTTTCTGATACTCCTAACTCTTGTTCTTTCACCTTTAGTAAGCAGACAAAGCACCACAATGGCATTTTCAAAATGGCCCTGAATCTCCGTCCTAGCGACAATTGCACGAGTAAAAATACTTTAATCCACGAAGTCCAATCTTAGCCAATTGCCTTTTTTCACTCATCCACCTAAATGAACCAGAAAACCCAAAGAGCCCCAAAGAAGCCCCAGAAAACAACCCTGAAACGCGTTTCCACTCTCTTCTCAGCTCTTTCCCGATTTCCCCGCCTCTGCCTGTCTTTCCATAGCCTTCTCGAGCCCCTTACGGAATTCACGCACGCTCTTCACGTTGTTGATGCTGCTCATATTATCCAACACAAACTGTTCGTGCACTTTCGTCAATTCGGCTAGCGGCTTTTTCAACCTCCGTACCGCCGTAGCAAGCTCCGAATAATCTTCCTCCATTTCGACCACTCTTAATAAACGCTAAATTCACTGGTACTGTTGAAGAGTAATGTGTTGATAATCGCGCGAACCAACTACATGGATTCACTAGACGATGATCTAGATGTGGAGATATTCCAGCCACAAACACAGGGCTCGAAAAAAGACAGCCCGTGTCACCACCGCATGGACGCTGTGGCTCTAGCCACCTACATTTACCCCAAAAACCTCCCCATTCGTGACTACCAGTACAATATAGTGTACCGTTCTTTCTTCCACAATATCGTGGTGGCGCTCCCGACGGGGCTTGGAAAGACCTTTATTGCCAGCACGGTGATGCTAAATTTCCTCCGGTGGTTCCCAGACGCCAAAGTCATCTTTATGGCGCCCACAAAGCCATTGGTTGCACAGCAGATCAAAGCGTGCTGTGGAATCACGGGAATTCCGCCTGAGAAGGTGGCGATTTTGCTCGATAAGACGCGTCGGAACCGAGCCGTGATCTGGGACGAAAAGCAGGTGTTTTTCACGACTCCCCAGGTGGTCGAAAACGACTTGGCCACGGGAATAGTGGACCCCAAGTCTGTGGTGCTTTTGGTGATAGACGAGGCCCACAGAGCAAAGGGAAACTACGCTTACAACAACGTGGTACGCTTTTTGGACCGATTTAACAAGTCGTACCGGATTTTGGCCCTTACAGCCACTCCGGCTTCAGATGTGGAGGGAGTCCAGGAAATCGTCGATAACCTTCTGGTCTCCAAGATCGAAGTACGCACGGAGAAGAGTATCGACATTTTCAAGTACCTCAAACGGAAGGTGGTGGACCGTGTGACCGTCGGCCAATCAGAGGAGATCCGCCAGGCTATAGGCTGGCTTAGCGAAGCTGTGAAACCTATTTTGGAGCAGGCGAACCAGCGGTACATCTACGACGTTCGAGACCCCGCTTACATCAACGCGTTCACGGCCTTGACGGCCCAAAAGCGGCTCGTGATGAACCGCCTGGTTCCCGAAGGACTCAAATGGCTGAACTACTTCATTCTCCAGCTTTTGGTGGTTGTAGGCCAGGGCCTTCGGCGGTTGAATATCTACGGAATCCGCTCGTTCTACGCCTACTTCAAGGAGAAGTACACCGAGTTCACCACCAAGTTCAACAACAAGAAGCTGAAGAACAACATGGCTGCGAAGTTCTACTTCCACGAGGGAATCAAGGCTTTGGTGGATTTCTGCGAAAAGTGTGTAGCCGACCGCACGTTCCTAGGGCATCCGAAACTCGAGGTGGTGATATCTGAGCTTGATGGTTTCTTCCAGAACACCTCTCACAAGGATTCTCGTGTGATCATCTTCACCGAGTTTCGAGAACTGGCACTTGGTATCGTCCGAGCGATCGAACAGCAAGACTCCAACTTGAAACCGCACATCTTCATTGGTCAGGCTAAAGAGAGGGAGAAGTTTGACGAGGAGAAATTCATGTCTAAGGGCAAGAAAAAGAAAGCAAATGCTGAACAACCCAGCTCGTCTGAAAGACCCAGCTCTTCTGAGAGACCGACCTCGTCTGAAGAAGCGCAGATGACGGGAATGAACCAGAAAGTGCAAAAAGAGCTTATCCGGAAGTTCAAAGCAGGAGAGTATAATATCCTCGTTGCTACTTCTATTGGCGAAGAGGGCCTCGATATTGGTGAAGTCGACCTCATTATCTGCTACGATTCGACGTCCTCTCCGATTAAGAATATCCAGCGTATGGGCAGAACAGGCAGAAACAGGGACGGCAAAGTGCTTCT
Source organism: Candidozyma konsanensis (assembly GCA_030563505.1). Classification (NCBI taxonomy): domain Eukaryota; kingdom Fungi; phylum Ascomycota; class Pichiomycetes; order Serinales; family Metschnikowiaceae; genus Candidozyma; species Candidozyma konsanensis. Next base: position 84,009 of record JAJMJI010000035.1, on the reverse strand, counting down.
CTTGTTTGCAAGTAACGAAGAAACAAAGTTTGACAAGGCTATGGGTGGCTACGAGTACATCCAACAACACATCATGAACGGAAACATGATCAATTTGCACGAACAGCGGCGGCTCATCCCCCATCGATTTAATCCTATTGTTGATGAGCAGTTCATTGAGATTCCTGATGAGAATGTTCAGATCCAAAATGAAGACGACGAAGACGAAATCATCAAGATCGCTATGAAGTACATGAATTCGAGCAAGAAAAGCAAAACGAAAGCGAAGCCGAAGAAGATCGAGAAACGTTTTTTCATGCCCGATGACGTCGAAACAGGGTTCCAGTCTGTGAGCGACATGCTCAAGAATCCAGAGGGTTCCAGAAAGCGGCAAAAACCCGATGATTCCGAAGATGAGCTTATCCCAGACGAGATTCTCGCAAAGTCAGACGAAATCAGCTTCCATAATATCTCCTCCTCGCCCATTCCTTCTGTGCAAAATAACGTGAAACTGCCTTTCGAAAATGGACCAGTTTTGAAGAATCCATTGCCGCCAAAAAGTCTTCCACCAAAGAACCAGAAAACTCCACAACTGCCCCCTAAAAAATTGAAGTCTCTTGGAAGCTCACTTGGGGTCAAGAAACGTTCCTCGAGTGTCATTAATCAGTTGAAGGCTGCGCAAACTTCGAAACTGCCAGATCCCCCAGCTCCAGGAAAAGAGAATTCGCCAGAACAAAGCACCTCAGTTGAAACTGCTTCTAATGATGACTCTGACTTTGGCGACGACGATGACGAAATTCTTGCACTTGCTGAGCGTACTAGTTCTATGAATACCCAACAAAAACCCTCCCAGGATATGTTATTCCCTAACAGCTTTGACAACGAAGGACTCCTCACTTCGGAGCAAAAAAGCGAACTTTACATGTCTTACTACACTCCAGTCAATTCCGTGGATATCGAAAATGTTTATGATCCTAAAGAACCCACCTCTTGTGGTCTCATCCAACACAGCAAAACCACAACTAACTTATTGCATTGCAAAGCTTTCATGTCAAGATTGACAAATGCCGAAAGCCAGACGCTCATTCACACATACAAATCTGCATCATCAGCCAAACACGAACTCCCTGATTTCGTTGACTTTGACTGATCCACCGTTTCCCTTAGATTGTAGCTTTTTGCAGCCATTATTGTGCCTTGCACGACAGCAATATTACCCGGCCCCACAGGTGCGACTATATAAGCAGCCCACATCCTCCCACCATAAAGCTCTTGTTCTTTATCTTTATGCAGGGGCATTACGTGTATCAGTGAGGATTCGTCCGAGATCATGTTTTTGCTGGTTGAAAACTATACCTGACAGCTCTCTGGTGGTCCTTCCTTGTGTTGTGACCGCTAGGGGAATTTTTGGATTGTCTCCCTTTGGATGTCACCTCGTCGAGGGCCATTTCCGCTTTTGTCTGTGTAATTGAGGCCAAATACCCAGAGAAAGGCAGCAGCCAAACCAGAAGCGCCCACAGGGCCACGTAGACGCCTTGTGCCTCGCTCGGTGCAATGTTTCCAAATTGCATCTTGAGCTGGATACTCGAAACAGGCTTGTTCTGCATCGTGTAAGGGGCTATATCAAGCCCAGGGCTATCTTTGAGTGCGGTGACGTCGACAGCAGGTGGCGGCACTGTAATTATTGGTCCTGACAGTAGACCCCGGTTTCTACTCTGTTCTGTAAGAGTGTGTTTGGAATCCTGCATGTAGGCTCAGGCGAAGAGCTCAAACCGATCGGAGCTCAAGTGTCCAACAATCACCAACTTTTATGTTCAAGAAATTCGGCAAAGAGGAGGTTCATTCGCGTTCCAATATCAAGTCCTCTGTCCAAAGAGGACTTAAGTCCAACTTTGTCAATCACTTTGAAAAAGTCGAGCCGGTTATCGACGACATCATTCCCAAGAAGTCCCAGGTTATCTTGATCAAATGTGAAAACAAGATCCAGTGTTACTCTGTCGACGACGAGATCGTGTTATTCCAGTACTTTGATGACCTCGTGCCCCACTTGAAAGTCGTTCACAAGTATCCAGAGTTATTCCCCAGAGTCCAGGTCGACAGAGGAGCTATTAAGTTTGTCATGTCAGGCGCCAACGTCATGTGTCCAGGCTTGACTTCAGCAGGGGCCAAGTTGCCAGAAGAAAATATTGAGGAAGGCACTATTGTCACCATTTACGCCGAGGGTAAGGAGTCCGCTTTGGCCATAGGAAAGTTGACAATGAGCACCGACGATATTAAATCGAAAAATAAGGGCGTGGGTATCGAATTGTTGCATTATTTGGGAGACGGCTTGTGGCACTTTGACGCCAGTGTGTAAGCCGGGAGGTTATAGAGGAAGTGGTTCGAAAAAGACATGCTGCTGGTTTTCCAACCCTGCGCTGGCCAACGAGGCCACATCGTCGTCCAAGTATGTTTTGGACACGCAGAGAGCGCTGTTGGGGTAATAGTAAAGACTGAACCGGTGCACAGGTACACCAGTGTGTTTTGTAATAATGCCTTTTAGGCGTAGGACTGAATTGGACGGAAGGAAGACTCGAGAGAATAGAGAGCCATTGGGGCCATTGACGGAAATGACGAGCCTGTTTTTCTGTGGCAATTTTTCCTTTCTTTCCTCCTTTTGAAGGCGGTACTTCTCTTGTAGCTGTTCTATCCTGGTCTTCAGAACGGACTCTCCTTTTTGGATTAGCGACACGACGTAGAGCTCTGCGCTTCTTATTTCGTCGTCCAGAAGGGTACTGCCGTTAAGTTTCCGGATTCCTGGACCTGTGGTCAGACATCGGAGTCTGCCTATGAGTTGGGTAGTCATTTCGTCCACAGACATGTTCTCGAACAAAGAGCATCCATCTATACGGAGTTCCTCGAGGTCTGGGAAAAGCACACTGACTTTTTCGATTTCAGGCCAGCTGTTGATTCTGTTTTCTCGGAGGTCTAGCAGTTTCGCCGGTAGAACCGAGTGTAGGTGTTCAATGTGGTTATTGGCTAGAATGAACTCTCTGACGGGGACACTGGGGACCGTTTTGAGTGAATTAAACGACAAATCAAGCAGATCGAGATCATGAGGCTGAGAAATCGGAAAAGTTGTGAGTTTGTTGCTTGCAACGCACAATTTTCGTAGTTTGGGAAAAATACCGAGGAAGTCATTTAGATCCGCTTCGCTCAAGCCACAGTCGGCGGCAAAAACACACTCTGTAGGGATATTTGCTCCCCCAAACTTGCCAAAAACGTTACCGTTCACGTTCAACGTCTCGAGCAGCGGCATTTTCTCCACGATCCGTGCTACCTCCTCCACATCCACGAACAAGTTGTAGCTGAGATCGAGATGCTTCACGCTGGCTAGAGAAATCTGGGAAAGCTCTCCACAGTGCAGAATTGCCTTTCTGTCCAAAGTCACCGACTCCAAATGGTCCAATTGCCTGCTTCTCTCATTGAGTTCCTCAAACCCTAGACTCTCCACTTTCTTCAGCCCAAACAGAATCGCCTGCTTGAGCGCCTCCACGTTTCCATCGCCAGAGTACTCCTCCGTAAGCACATCCACAAACGAGCGGCCCACGCGTAGTTTCTTATTGGAGGCCTTAACAAACGATCCACTCTGAGGAACCCTCACTGAAAAGTAGACCACATCGCCGACGTTGCCGCTGTTTTTTCCTCTTTGGGCGTCGTCCCACTCAATTCCGTACGCCAAGGTCGCAGGGCCCCATTGCGGGAGGTTTCCCTTCCATCTGACCGTTCCAAAAGCGCCTTCTAGTTCCACCCGGTCCAGGACATGAACCAGACTGTGAGCCATGGAAGGATGAGAGGCGGTGGCGTAAGAGCGTTATAGCAATTGGATTTGCCGGGTTTTGCCTGCTTTTTTGGCGTTTTGGTGGAAAATGGCTGGAGTACGTAGAAATCAAGTACTGTTGATGTTCAGTCGCGCTAGTAGAGGTGGAGGTTTGATGTGTGGATGGAGGAGTTTGGTTTGGTTTGATAGCTGGCTCAGAGAAGGGAAGGGTTCTTTTTTGAGTTATGTTTTCTTCCATTCTTTTTTGGATTCATGTTTTCTGGTCAGCTGGTTATGGAATGAGTGGCTGCGAAATGTGGAGCTCACTGAGTATAGTGGGAAGTCAGATCAAAGGCAACAAAGCAGACAGGAAACAAGCAGAAGTGAAAGAACAGTTTGATTGTTAATTTGGTTGGGTACACCTCACTTTGTGATATCCATGAAAGTAGTTTTTCCTAATCTGTCGTCATGGATCCTTTGGATGCTCCTACAGAATGGCTTCCATGGCTCTAGTGAATTTATGTTCTACATTGTTTGACTTAGCAGAAATTTCAAATAAATTAATTCATCATTTCAGGCCAATATCTTTACCGCAGCTGGGGAACTAACTCAGGTATGGACTTGGTTTATCAAAAGCGAGTAAGCTTAGGTGACTCCATGAAAGTTCCCAATTTTTGCTTGTAATTGAACTTTTAAAAACAAAAAAGAAGGCCCAAAAAACATAGTTCTGCTGATCGCTTATCGATATGAGAAAGAAATTTGGCTAGTGCACTTCAACCATTCATTGCCTACACCTCTTGTGCCTTTGTAGTCCGAAAGAAGTATTATGTTCAGTACGAGAACAGTGGATATTCATTAAGTCTCGAAGATCCCTGCGTGATAAGATAGGATTACTTGATCACGAAATTTCAATTCCCGTGTCTCGGACAATACTCAGATTTTGCAGCAATTCAGAGCATTCAAATTGGACCATGCGGAAGTAAATCGAAGGAGAGTTTCAATGCAGACTCTTGAAGAGAAGTAGAGGTTAAAAAGTCCTTCAGCAAAAACATCCTGTCAATTTCACTGCAACTCGTTCTTGCCAAGAACATGTTGGTACTGCAGAATGTGTTCAATATCGGTACTACTTCTGAAGTGTAGGCGACTTGGTGGTGATGTTTTTCTTCATTTATGGAGTGACGGGTCTTCTTGCACATGCCGTTTTAGCCAGTGCCAGTGAATTCCCGGGAAACGAAAGCGATAGCTCCGATTTGTCTTTCGACGGGAATTTGACAAACTGTGAACCTATAATATTAACCGGGAGCACTGAGGAACGTACTGCCTTGGTTGACCGAATATATAATCTGGACTTTCAAAATTCACTTTTTAATGAAGCGCAAGAAGCTGCTTTACTTTGTGGTGAAATTTTCAACACAACAATCACCACACACTTCGAGAGCAGTAACGCACTCACTTTTATCATCCATGTGAACGAAGAAAGTGAAAAATACAGACCAGCTTTTCGCTGTTTAATTGACAATTACAAAAGAGGTTATTCCATTCGTCCAGAAGGTGCAAATTTGGAGGAGGTTCTGGCAGAGGAAAATTGTGAGACTGTTCGGGAAATGCTATGGTGGTTGGATATGGCCGAACTCAGAATCTTGAGCACAAAAGTTTAAGCCATTCATGCGTGAACGGTTTACGTGACTGTACCCCCTAATTAATGTGAACTGGATCTGAAATGCCAGTAATTTTCGTTTAAAGCGTATTAAGTCTTTGCCGGAGTTTCTCCTCTGGGTCGATGCTCGAACGGTATGTATCTTTGTGCAATTTTACATCTACAAGGACCACCACCAGCATTTGGAGACCGTTGTCTCCCCCTAAGCATTCATTTCCACGCCTAATAGCCGAGAACTTGGCATTGACATTGTTATAGTACAACATACCCATTAAGTTTTCAAATTAATTCATAATTATATAGATCAGTATGGGGTACAAGAACCATTTTGATTTGGAGTAGAAGGCACTCAATTCATATTGGTGAACAGCATACTCAATTTATTTTCGAGTACACTATCCTCGTTTATTTTGGTGTGTGGTCATATCATTCGTAGTTTTGCATCGGGAAGAAGTCTTCAATCGTCCGGTCCGTGCTGGAGAGGCTGAACAATAATTTTATCATGAAGCGATACCTCTTACTAGTGAAAAGTAGCACCTTTTTGAAGTTGTTCTCATACTTGGGTGTACGTTTCCTGGGCTTTCAGCTTTTCGTCCTTCATCATGGACATCCACCCGTCGTTGAATCCATTACTTCATGGGAGTCGCATTATCCAGTTGCGTTCCAATTAGTACTAGGCGGAGGCATCCAGCGTATGCTCTCTCAAAATATGTTATGTGTTCCCGGCCTACGAGAGGCGCTACTCAGAGTATGAATTTGAAGAATTTATCAATTACCAAAGAATAATCTGAAAGACGTTAGAAATACAAGATATCTTTCGGAATATATGGCCAGATAACGACCACGCAAGACTCCATACTCAACGTTGTAGTGCAGTTTCAAAGTTCACACATTCAACTAGCCACGAGATGGAAATTACGCAGCCCCTGGAGAGCCAACTACATTGTGGATCATTGATTAGCTCCTTTTCAGGTGGTGGAATGGAAGTATTGACCAATTTTTAGACAACTGAATATTATACATATGAATGACTTATGACTCTTAAACAAAATATGTCAAATTGCCGTGAATAACTACTAAATTGTGCTTCATCTCAATTCGTCTACCCCCCGCCCTCTACATCATTTCAAGCGACTGCTTGTGTATTTGCCTATATTGTAGCGCTGGGCTCTAGTTGCCTGCCCAGTAGTAGAATGCATAATTGTGACCTGGCCCGGCCTGCTCCTCCAACACTAAAACTTTTCATCTTCAGTGGCCCTGTTCATCCGTCGTCGGTTCGAGATCCCCACCATCTAACTGTCAAGACCGAAGTTGTCGCCCAACAAACCGTCAAGATCAAACTCCTTGGCCCATTGAGTAACAACAGTCGTCTGCTCAACCTTCGCAGGCTCCCTGTCGCCTCTGGCAGCGCTCTTGGGGCCTTCGCTCTCCTTTCTCGCTTTGGAGGCATTGGGCAAAGTCCAGCCTGTGATTCTGCCGTCCCTCCAGTCATTCAAAACGTTAAGTGCAGCCGATTCAAGGTGTGGCACACCGCCCTTGGTCAATCTGCCTCTGGCCCTGGCCACGTAGATCAAAAACTGTTTCGTAAACTCCTTCAAATCGCTAGAAGGCAATGCTGGGATCTCGTAGTACGCCTTGAGGGCATCAGCCATGACGTTATCCTTGGACAAACGTTTAAGCAATGTCTCGACAACGGCACAGGGGTCTCTGATGTTCTTCGGCGTCACTGCGGAAAGCAATGCAAGCTTGGCTTCCTGAGTAGCCTTCTTTGAGGAAACCTCATCTGGGAAGACAATACCGGGAGAGTCCAAGATCTTGAGTTTGTTGTCGATCTTCACCTCTCTCATTGTCGTCGTCACACCAGGCATGTTGCCCACGGGACACGCTTTCAGATTTCCGTGTCTATTCGTCAATGCATTGATGATGGAAGACTTACCGACGTTGGGGTAGCCAATCACACCAACAACGATCGATCTTTTGAGGTTCAGCTTCGAGGCGTAGCTCTTGAGCGCCTCCATGAGGTGCTTAGAGGTCAAGGCACTCGAGAGGTTCTTATTGTACATGTTGGATCCGGTGGCTCCAGGCGAGGCCTTAACAGGGACCGTGGGGAAGAAGGTTTTAAGGAAACTCACCCATTGTGACAAGACGTTGGTGGGCACAAGATCGACCTTGTTCAAGACGAAAATGAGACGTTTTCCACCGCTCTGCAACACAGCCTGTTCGACCTTCCGCAGCCTCGTGCCCTCGGGGTCTCTGGAGTCTAAAACGTAAAGGACCACGTCGGAAGCCTCAGCAACACTCTTGAAGATCTTGTCGTATGCTTTTCTGGACTTCTCGATATCGGACTTGTCCTCAATGTCCGACAATTCGTACTCAACATCGTCCTCCGAGTCGGCCATGGCCTCAATATCTTCGCCTTCATAAGCACGGGCCGCCTGCTGTGCAGATTCCATCAATGCATCAAGACCGCCCTCTCCCTCAGGTTCCTCGTCTTCATCCATGGCTTCTTCAAGATCGTCACCTCTGGCCAAAGCCTCCTCGCGAGCCTGCTGTCTCTTCAACTTGAGCTGCTCTCTTCTCTCCTTCTCGGCGATTCTGTTTTGTTCTAGCTCGTTGATGATCTCCTCCTTGTATGGGAAACTGGCAGGGATGCCTGGATCCTTGTTGGCTCTAGATTTCCAGGTGACGTCCTTTTTCGCCATCTTTCTATTTTTCCGGCGCTGGGCAGCAGCTTTCTTCTTGATTCCCTCTCTCATACGAGTGGTCGTCCTTTTGGACGTTGGCTTTTTGACTCTCATGGCTGATAAGTTAGTGATGAGGGTGGATTTTTTTTCCACATTATCAGTGCGATGCCATCAGGTACTGCAGGCTCCGCTACACCTGGGTCCTGGTCCACCATAAAAACTTCACATAAAGTGATTCTCTTTAAAAATTGCTTCCATTGGATTTTCAGAAAACTGCCTTTTGCCGTAGATCAGCCCGGCAGGAGGTGGCCGGGAGTGCACGTAAGGCTGGAAAGAGAAGTCCCTCATATTCGCCTTGAGATACGAAGGCAGCGACTTGCGGGTGGTAACGAGAGGCTCGTCGTCGTCAGAGTCAGAGTCAGACTCGTCGTAGTCATCGCTGTCACTCTCGCTATCGGAGAAGTCAAACTAGCCTGCAACAGTGATGGTACTTTGGTCTGCAGTGACATCGTCCATCAACTCCTGCATTACGGCCCTGGGCTTGTCGATGAAATGTTCTTTGATCTCGGCTTTCAAAACGCGTTTTGCTGTCTTGGCATTGCGGATGAACGAAGCCCAGGCCGTCTCCATTTGAGATATTGACAGTTTCTGGACGGTCGTTTGGGAGACTTCGGGAACAGGAGGCAACTTTGGTTTGGTCACCTGAAGCGCCTTGAACCCGCCAATGGGCAAAGCGCAGGCATAGGTCACAAGCAAAAAAGGTCTATAAAGTTTCATTGCAGCAATTGGAAAGGAAGTGGTGTTTGTGTGTTCTGAGAATGGCTGCAAAATGCAGCGCGCTATAGTTATCCATGAATCATATGGGAGGTCTTCATGGATTACTGGCCCAGACGGCCCTTCATATTTCCTAGACTGGAAACACGATGAATTGAGTCCCTGCTCTCGTTTCTATGCGTGAAAACAGGGCCCTTCTTGGGAATGAATGGTTTGTTGAAGAACTCCACTGGATGTGGAGGCTCGTCTAGATCGCCCAAATTGATCGTGGACCTGGTCCGTAGAGAGGAGCCGTCACTAAGTGTAGGTGAAGATGAGCTGAAATGCCTTCCGCCCTCTAGGTCGAGGTTGATGTCTTCCTGTTCCTGAAGCTTGATATAGTTGAGTGCGGAGTTGAAATAGCGCTGGACTTCAGGTGGACTCTTGTTTCTGGCTGCCGTAAGAAGGCGAGTCACGGGCGCTGGAACTCGAGAGGGAAGGACTTTCTTGACAACTCTCAGGTACCCAAGTGTTTTGCCCATGAAGCCGAAGACAACAATGAGCAAGAAAAAGAATAAATAGAAAACGGCGTTTGATTGAAGGCTCTCCGCGTCACCATCATAGGCACCCTTCAAAGACATGGCACTGCCAGTGACTCCCACTGGTAGGTCACCCTTCTTGAAATCCACTTGTGAAGAGGCTACAAGAAGCGCCTTGCCCAATGTCCACGAGAGCTCCTCACCGCCAATCGAATCGGCGGATTTGAAAGGAACATGCACCGTTTGAAGCTCCTTCATATCGCTGGTTTCTTTATCGTTAGCAGGGTCCACCTCCAAACCCAAACGAGGAAGCCCAAAACCCTCATGCAAGACATTGATAACCCAGGACGCCTTGAAACAGGCGTCGAGCAAGAAAGGCTCGGCCAAGTTCAGGTATTCGCCGTTCTTGGAGTTGGCGGTAATTGTCTCCCAGCTACTTTCACAGTACTCTCTCACTTTGTCGTTGAAGCTGTGGAAATTGTATTCGCCGCCGCTGTGGAAAATGTCATTCGCCGTGTACCAGTACTCAGAAACACCCACGAACTTGTCCTTTTCGAAATTCATTGCTGGTGCGTGCATGCCATTAAAGAGACAGGGCTCTTCAGTGCAAGGCATGTGCTTCATAAGCAACGGGTAAATTTCCCTGAGACACACCTCGTACTTTCCCGTTCCCTTGATCAAATACTGCTTGTCGTTGTAGGTGTAATCCTTGATTTCGGCGCCCTGGGGCAAGCAAGGGTCGTTGATCTTCTTGCCTGAGTACTTGACATTTGACGACAACTGAAGCGAGATCAAATTGTCCAAGTACCGTCTCCGGGCCTGGTTGGCGCCGAATCCAAGCCACGTGCCCGTGAACACCCGCCATTTTTGAAGATCACCGTTCTGGTTGCGCAAATGCACTGTGAATAAGTCTTCATCGTGTTTCGCTATCTCGTCTGCTGAAGGCACAAACGCCACCTGCGTCGAAGCCCCGCCCATGTCCATGAACCCCACCAGCTCGTGCTCCAGCTCCAGGGGATCGTAATTGTCAAAACGGCCCATAAGGTAGTTCAAAGCTAACCAGCCATAAATGCCCTCCGTAGCACCATCGATAACTTGCACATGCTCCGAACACGAGCCGATCTTGAAATCGGTGTGTTTTTGAAGCGCCTTGCACGTCTCTGCAAGCACCTTTTGCTGCTGTTGCTGAGGCAAAAGTCTCATACCAGCAGTAGCCAAAACATACACCGGCGTGTCGTGCCATTCGTCCTTCGGAATCACGCTCTCGGCAAACTTCATGAGTTTCTTGTAATGCTGCTTCCATATTTTGCCGGGTTTCTCGCCAAACGTCGACGCTCCAGGCGTGATCTTCTGGCTCCATCCTGGTTCTTGGGTTATCTTTGGGGGAGACTTCTTGGACTCGTCCAGCAGCAGATCTTTCACATGGCCCGGTTCTTCCCAGCGGTAGATCTGAGCACGCAGGCCCAGCAGGCCCAGGTCGACCACGATGCCGTACTTGTAACTTCCCATGAAGTGTATTTGGTTGATGTAGCTGAGTGTACAGGACTGGAGGTGTAGGCTTGAGGGATTTTGGCTGGCGATAAGGATTGGTGAGTTGAGTTTTCTGGGGAGTTTGATTCTGGTGGTTTGACGCTCTAGAAGAGTTAAGTGATTTGGGAGAAAAGTGGCTTTGGGTGGGAGATGTGGCTGATGGTTAATTGGAAGATGAGAGTATTTCTTCACTCATATTGGAGTATGTGGATCTCGTTCCAAACGAGAGATTTGAAAGAGACTTAGATTTGGGAGAAGTTGTTTGCTGCATTTTCTTTCTTTTTTTTTTGTCTGGACTTGGGGCGTTTTTTGAACTTGGGTCGTTTTCAGAACTTGCAGCCAATCGCCAACGCAATAGGCAAACCAGAATACCATGGAATCTTATGAAAGAAAGCTGAAAGAAAGCCGTCAAGACAAAATGATCATAATGGAATGCTCTGTCAATTAGCTCAGACAGCTTGAATAGTTACGATACGCTCAGTGGTTTACCACAGAGGTAGTAAACACATAGGAGAGATACATCTGCAAAAGCTATAGGAACAAAACCTGATTGATAAACAAGAACAGATATTATCTCACTTCAGAAGTGTCGAATCCCCACTCAATCCTCTTTCAAGGCCTGCTATGCGAGAGACGAATTGTAGATACTTCTAAGCCTACTAGGAACAAGCCACCATAGAAGAAAGACACTACATTGGCCTCGACAAGAATCAAAAGATTCCCTCTTCAGACCACCTTATAAGAATTCGTCATAGAGACCCGTCAATTTTAGTGATAAACCCTTTGCAATCAGTGTGATATCATAATGGGTTCTTAAAGCCGTCTATTCCTCATACGTTAAAATTGTCTTTCCAGCCCTGAACCAGTATTGATTATGCAACGAGCTTCTTACTCTAACAAAAAGATATCATAAAAAAAAAAATAGGACTTCTCCAACTCCTAGCCCTTCTATCTTCATCCACCAAACTACTCCCCAGATTTCGCACTCCCACCATGATTGTTCTTCCTAATACACCCCCTACACCCCTTCCATGGAAGGTGGATCCACTGCTAGTGCTGCCTGAAATTCAGGCCAAAAGAGCTTCACTATGTACCTCTTCAATTGCCTCACACAGCGAAACCGTCCGCTACATCCTGGGCCTTTTGGAGTATCTAGAAGGACTCTTTGAGCTTCTCAGTATAGACAACCCTGAACGCAGCGTGCCACGATTTGCCGCCAAAGCGCTGGATCTCATGTTGATGTCGCTGGTGCCTTGGAAAAACGTGGAGAGGAAGGAGAGCAAGAAGTTGTTCAAGTTGAACTCCAAGGCGGAGATTTCGTGGACACTAGCTGCAGAGATCCAGCTCGTCACAGTCAGCTTGGCCTTTTCGTACATCAAGCTTGGGGCTGAACTCACAAACGAATTGATCGAGGAGGAACTCGGCCTGGTGCCGGTGAAAGAGCTGGACGAAAAGTGGAAACTGGTTGCGAACCACTACAAAAAAGCCATTTCCTTGGCCTTGTTCGGGGGGCAATTTACTATGGGCAGCACCGACGCAACCATAGACCCACGTGTGTTTGTGCTTGTGGATAAGTGCAGCCAGATCGGCATCCAGATGTCGATTTTGTCGAAGTTCTCGTGGCTCAACAGAAACTCGTACAATCTGAGTGAAACCTTCACGCTGAGCAACAACAACGTGTTGTGCCGCGTGGCGATCTTTGTGCTTGATGAGGTGGCTTCTTGCGTCAATTTGGTCAAGGAGTTGGCGCTGAATGAAACAAGCTACTTTAGACTCAACTACACCGGATGGGAAGCATACTTGAGTGTGGTACAGCAGTACGCAACCGCCTACGCCGGGCTTTTTCTATCTATCGAATACTACCAGAAAGAAAGCCTAGGCCAGGCCATTGGCCTCATCAATTTCTCCCTTCTATCGTTGCAGAGCAAAAGCATGACGGACTTGAAACCCACGAAGAACAAGATCCTCAGCAAGTTCAAGACGAAGGTCGCCAGCAAGCGGAACGAGCAGTTTGTGCAAAACCTAAATTCCGTGACATCGCTCCGTATAGACAAATCGGTGTTTCTGGAGCTGTCAGGGCTAGTTCTTAAGGACCTCCAGCTTCTCTTCGACCAGCTCGTGCAGTGCCACTTGAAATACACCAAGGAAAACGATAACTTGAAGTTTGATGCCGTTTCGGACTGGAAGGACGTGCACGGGGATTCCAGGTGGCCTTTTGGGAACAAGATTCCTGTTTCTGCAGTGGAGCCCTATTGTCCTCAGGTTCTACAACCAGAGACCCCAGACACGCTCAAGGAGGGGTTTACCGGGCGTGGGTCGTACTTCTGAGATGAGTTTTGGTGAGGATTTGTTGAATATTTAATTCATTTATAATGAAGGATAATTGCACTGAAAAGCCCATTGAAAGGGCACAAGCGTGCCATGCTTTAACAGCTGAGCTATCTATGGAGAAGAACAGAGCTCTCTAGACCGAGACATCACTAAAGTAGATTGCCTTTGATTTAAAGCTTAGAAGACTACTAGAAGATTTTCAATATCTTATTGGAGCAAGCTACAGCGTCAATCACAGTGGGCTGTTCCCGACAGAGTGAAACTTGTTTACATTCTTTTATTTCTTTGTCGTTTACCTCAATTTCACTAGGCACTCGAAATAGAATGAATAGATTTTATAAGGATAAGGCCAATTAATGATTAAATAGCTACAGAGCTTCTGACTATTTCTACTCATCGCGATGACGCAAGGCTGAAACATTCACATCAATCTCTCTACAAATTGTTGCATAATGGCAGTACAACGAGAACTCTGACATTCTACTCTTTGGATAAGAAAAATTTAGAACCAGTAGGTTCGGCTTCTTCAGCAGATATTTTGATTTTACATTTTCGATGGCCAGCACTCGGCTGGCTTCAACATTTGAAGTAATGTACATTTCGGGGCAGACGCCCAAGCAGCCGCTACGACGCCTAATCTATAGGAGGCATTTGTATTACGCCCGCTGGTTATACAATAAACAGCCGGAGAGAAAAGCCAGGCTTCTTACAACTTCTGCATGGCAGCGACATCGGTGGACTGGACGTGGTCCTCGTCCTCCTCGATGGAGGCCTGCAATTCGTCCAATGAGACCTTCTCGTCCTCAATGACCAAGTTGATCTGCAACTTCTTGATACCGAAGCCAACAGCGATCCACTGGTGAGCACCCCAGGTCAAACCGTCCATCTCGACAGCCTTGACGTTGGCCAAAAGCTCGTCCAAGTTGGTCTCGTCATCCCATGGCTTGACGTCCAAGGTGACAATGGACTTGGCAGCTGGCTTGGGGCCCTTGGCGGCCTTCTTAGCAGCGTACTGGGCCAATCTCTCCTGCTTCAACTTCTCGGCCTCCTCGTCGACCTCGTCGTCGTCAGAGCCGAAAAGATCAACGTCATCGTCGTCCTCAGCAGCAGCGGCAGCGGCTGGGGCCTTACCAGCAGGCAAGGACTCGAACTCCTCGGTGAAGGAGGCGATGTGGTTGAACCATCTGGCAAACTGAGGGTACTGCTTCTGGAAAGCCTTGTAAGCAGACACGTCGGCCTGGGTGGCGGCGGTGCTGAAAGTTAGTAACTATGTGGAATGGGACGTGGGTCAGCTAATAGATTTAAATCTCCTGTGTCACTCATGCGGTGGGTCTTAAGCACCTCATAAACACGGACCAAAGATTGCGATCATCACTCTGCACGGGGCGAGTTTTGGAGAACATACCCGTCGATGTAGGACTTGTCAGCCAAGAAGTCGTTCAAGGACTTGAGGGTTTCGACCTTAGAGAAATCGGAGAAAGACATGGTGGTGGATGGGAAAAAAATCACTGAGAAAAAATTTGTATTTGAGCGCTGTCTGGGCTTCGCACGACTTAGGGCTCCAGGGTAGAACCACGTTTTTGGATTCGGCGGGAGGGGGTGAATTTTGGGGGTTGGGGTTTGTTTGGAACAGACGAATTGAATTTGGATTTTTTGAATTTTTTGAAATTGGCTGGGTGGTCTTGAGAGATTCACCGTGGCTGCGAAAGCCCTAGCGATGAGGAGGGAATCCAACGATCTGAGGATTCGAGAGGTGTAGAAAGGGAAATTTTGCAAATTGGGCGGTACTGGTCGTTTTCTTGATTTGAGAGAAATTGGCAGTGAATTGAGGTATTTCTGGAAAAACGGGTTTCTCTGAGCCGGTCTTGTTGATGCAGCGTGGAGGATCATTGATTCGCCGGATTTGGCAGTATGGATTTGAAAATTGGTGAAAGTTGGGATATGAATCTGCAGATTTGAAGATAGTGGGGGTTTTGATTTAATAGTTTCTGCTGGATTGTTTTTCTGGATTCACAGCCTCTCGGAGTTGGCTGCGAAAAGTGGAAAGTCCTGAAGTCCTGATCTGCCATGAGTCAGATCCAGGATGATTCCATTCTATTCTTGAGCTGTGCCTCGTGGCTAAGTTGGTTCTCCTAGCTTCTCTTAAGACAGCGCGAGCCCCCAATACGGGACACTTACTGCTGAGGTTGACAGGCAGATGTTTAGGATCCTAGTAGTTAGATTCCCCGTACTGACGCTTCATAAAATAACCGACTGAATCTTTGAGCTCTTATTCGGAAGATAAGTCATTAAGAGACTTTGCGGAGAAAGCACTGGAACTGAGCAGGTTCCTCCAGTCTTGGTTCTTCCAGTTTTGGTTCCTCCTGTCTTGATACCGTCAGTACTAGGTGCTCCATAGAAAACACGGTTCGAAAGTCTCTCGTTTAATTCTTCGATACAGTTGACCTCCATCTCAAGTCCCGTGTCCTGGCTCTGGTGAAAGGCAAAACCACACCTCAATGAGCCATTTATTTATCATCTATTCAACTTGAAGACGAATGAAACTTTATCTAATTTTTTTAACCTATTACTTTCGCTCCGTAGTTGGATCTAAAGCTATGCCATGGCAAGCTGTGGAGATAAACTCTGAACTCACCAGGTCTTCGTGTTTAGTTGGGAGAGCCAATATGCTCAAATAAGGACAAGATATTCACTAAATGTTGGCTCTTTGACAGATGTTTATAACCAACACCGGTCACGAATATATCAGTCGTGATACATGGACATCAGTCCACAAGTTTCCAACCGAGCGTTCACTCATTCAATCCAAGCCGTCACAAATTGTTCGAAAGCTTCACATTAGCAGAAATCAATTATTTAAACTAGAGAGTTAAAGGTTTTATAGAACTTATTCCTCGAATTTATATACGAAGATCTCCTGGAGAAGAATCCTACAGGTCACAAGAATTCTAAAAAAATTGTTACTCATTACATTCGAGCTTGTTTTTAACAAGTTTCTACAGCAAACACTCAGACTTTCTACTACACAAAAAGAAACATCCAGGTGGAGCATGCAGCATTTCCACAGATGTTGAGAAATAAAGCGAATTTGACAAAAACTAAGATTTGCACGAATTCACCTCAACCATTACATTTCGCTGGTTGCCAATTAAATGGCTATTTACGGTCATCAAATGCTCAAAACCATTCCTCTTAACATTACCGGTAGTGTCTAGGGGGTTTGCCAGTGGTTGTAGTGACCACAGGTACGTCTTAAAGTGCACTGGTCTCAGGATTGATTATTTGGTTCTATGGTATTGAAGCTTTCCATACTTAGCAGATAGATCGAGGAATCAAGTCAAAAAAAAAATCGTCACCTCTTTGATTTGACCATTCAATCCTCGAATCATTCAGACAGGTTCTGCGACGATCGAGATTACCGAGTGAATTTTTCTGCGATTCGCTGACTCCGAAATCAACTGCCTTTTAACACTTTTTCATCCCCAAAAGTCTCCCGTTAATCCGGCAAATTCCAAAATCGTCGGTGATTCGCCAAAACCGACCCCAAAACCCGTAGCCTCACGGCGCCGCTCCAGGCAGCATAAGCTGCTTTGCATGGGGCGTTTCCGCATTTTTGCAGCCATTTACCGCAGGGTCCAGAGGAGGTGAAAAATCACAACATTTCTAATTACATTGTGTTTTAAAAAGAGAAGTCTAACTTTTAAGCAAAACAAGAACTGCTCATTTGAGAGGTTAGCGGAATTCGGTGCTTCTGTGGTCTGTTTATGCTGTAGAATATTACTATTGCCTTAGAGTATTGAGGACTTGGAGAGACTATAGAGCGCATTGTTCACTATACTGCGTCGATACATCCACACCAATGATTAAACGTTTTCATACCTAACCCCACCTCCTTTCGAAGCTTGGACCCACCAAGAGACCATCCGCTTCTTATCAATTCACTTCTCTCCTAACCAAACCACTCCATATTTATACAACTACCACCCAAGGGTGTCCCTCAGTGGTCCTGAAACTTCCAGGGTCCTTCAAACGACGCCCAGCACCGGAACTCGTTCCCCAACTCGTTCTTGTGCTTGGGCAAAAAATCCGTCATCTGTGTTTCTGGGTACGTCTCGCTGATCAAATCACGCATGCGTTCGCCAGTCGACGAAATCAACTTGTACTTTTTGTCGCCCGATTCCGTCAACTCGCCGGAATCCTTGACGAGTAAATTTCTCGCTGCCTGCGCCAGCTTTCTCTGACACTGGTCCTCTAGAAAAGGCGGGTCGATGAGCAACCGGTGACACTTATTCTTCAACAAAAGCGGCACATCGTCGGGCCGGGTGTAGTCGTAGTGGAAAAAACGCCCCGGCGCCAAAACAGAAAAACGAGTGTCGTACTCCAAAAGATACACATTTTTCGTGGGCACCTCCTCGGGTTGCAACTTTCCAATCGCAGCATATACAGAGGGAGCCAGCGCAATGCACACCACAGTATCTTCATCGGCGCCATGCAAAAGAGCCCTGGCCAAAGTCACTGCGGTTTCGTCTTCGTACCAAAATTGCAGAAGCTGCCAGTCCTCTTTGAATTCGTCGATCGACGCTGTGGGGACCGGCAGTTTCTCAGCATTGGTATCGCTTTCTTCCTGGGCTGCCTGCTGGTATAACTGCTCAAACTGCTTCTTGCGCTGTTCTTCTTCCTGGCGAAACAGCTGGAGTGCTGCGAGCGCGTGTGCTGAGAGCTGAAGCGGTTCGTCTTCCATGGTATTCCCAAAAGATCAATTTTTTTCGATCGACATTTTTCGGTTTTTTCACTGGCCCCCACGAAGAGGGTGTGCGGAGCTCATAAGTGTCCCCGCGGCCGCGCATCCTGGTGCTGCGCTTCAGATCCTGCCTAACTAAAACATCAACAACTACCTACTACTGCTATGTCCTTCACTTGCACGCCTGGACAAATGGTGGCGCACGTGATCGCCACCTTGGCGGTTCTGGACGGCGTGGCTCTCAGCGGGCTCTGGGACGTGGCCCAAGAAAAATTGCAATCTGCCCAAGTCGATAATCTCCAGAAAAACGTGATATGGGCTGCTCTCATGGGCGCCTCGCAGGGTCTTCTAGTGGCCCGGGTGGGCGGAAGTGAAATTCCGCTTAGCATGTCCACGACGTACGGCGATCTTCTCGTTTACGGCACCGAATCGGAAGTGTTTGTGGAGCCCACTGAGAAGTGCCAGTTCAGGTACCTCACTGGGACTGAGAACTACCAGACGTTGAAGACCAGCCTTGGCGAATTCCCGCTTCAATTGCTTCGTGTGATTGCCCGACACGGCCCAGCGGGCATTCTCAACCCCGACTTGGCCAGGGAATCCGGTCAAGACCCTCGGTCCATCAGAATCCGTCTCATTAAGCTCGAACAGGCCGGTTTGATCGTCACGAAGCAGGTCTACGTGGACAAGAAACATACTACACACTCCTGGCACTCCAAATTTGTGGCGACAGTGAAGAAGGAGGACGCAGAAGACGAGCTAGATGCTACTAGAGACGTAGCAAGGCTTAAGCGGTTGATAGTGGATGCTCTCCAGCGTGCGCCCAACCAGCTACGAGGCTTTTCGGATTTGAAGAAGGAGCTTAAGCTCGATGGCTCCGAACTGGCGGTCAAGTTCTTCCGTTCTGTGTGCATACGGCTTCACCAGGCTGGGTATGTGGAGAAGCTCAATGTGGAGCTTCCTGAAACGAAACAACGCCTCTACGCATTGAAGTTCGTCAAGGCGCTACCGAAGGATGTGGCCGACGTGGACGTGGAGGTAGATGAAGATGCCGTCGATGAGTTTGATGAAGACGACCAACTGGGCACAATACGACTCCCCGTTTTGAACAAAGTCTTCCCCCTCTTCAACCAGCTCTTCCAGCACATCTACGATAGTGGCACCAAAGGCGTGACGTCTGGAGAAATCTCCAAGGCGTTACTCGGCACCTCTGATTGCAGACCCTATGCCAGGCTCTTCGAAACACTACCGAGCTTTTTAAGCAATGGTAAGACCTTGAAACCAAGCAAGAAGTATGTTGATCCGTACGACGACTACACGGTTTCGAAGCTTTACGATAACGAGGGAAAGCTCAAGTTTTACAGGTACTTTGTTAAAGAGTTCTGTCTGGAGACAAAGCCCGCGGTCAAAAAGGCCCCCAAGGAGAAGGTTTCCAAGGAAACTATCACCGCTTTGAACAGCAAGCTCCACTCGACCCTCGGTAAAACATCCAATGAAGCTCTCATTGAAAGGAAAAGGCGTGTGTTCCAAGTCTCTGATCACCCTCCACTCAAAAAACCCAAGATAGAGAAAACCCCCGAAAATGATGCTATAGACCCTGTTGAAATTATTGATGCGCCTAGGAGCCGAAGAAGGACTGCAAAAGTCTCCTACCAGGTTGACGATCAGTTTCTTGACGATGAACGCAATCTGGGTGACGACTATACACCTCAAGACGTCGTCAAATCGGAGCCTTCATCACCAGAGCCGTCACCCTCGCAGGTTGCTCTGGCAGCTACAGAGGCTGCCGATTCATCTCCAGCACTTTCCTCCACCAGCCTTCCCCAGTTTGTTTCTCAAAAACAAGAAACCAGAAGAAAACGTAATACACCTCAGGTGTACAAAGTTGAAGGTTCAGCTCGGTCACAGCAAAGGCGTGAGGTCTTGCTTGATATAATCAGAAGTGAAGGCGGAGCGGTCTACAGCAATTCGATCTTGTGCAGAAAGATAGACGAGCGAATGGGCAGCTCCACGCTCACAGATGTGAGAACGTTAACCCGTGATGTGATTCTCTGTGCCAAGAACAAGGAATTAGAGATCCAAAAAGTGACCATTGACATTGGTGGGACTCCGAAAGAAAAAAAGCTTTTAGTGCTAACGAAGCCTGAGGATAGACCCACTGAAGAAAAGTTGCAGAAACTACGTCAAGCATATGTCGAGATGCTTTCCAGGAAGGACAACAAAATATTTGCCAAACGGCTCATCCAACTGGACTTGCAGCTTTATGTTGAGAAGCCTAGCATGAAGAAGGTCAGCAAAGGAGCACAAAGAAGGAAAGGAAAGAATCGTTTACAAGCTTTGGGCGATGAAGAAAGTGGTATTGTCAAGGACGAACCTACTGACGGTGTCAGGAAAGACGACGACGTGGGAGATGATGACGATGATGCTCTTTCAAACCTCAAACGCACCAGAAGACCAAGAAAAGTCACAGCTTCAGACTCAGCTGACCCATCGAAAGCTCGGGCTAAAAAGGGCAGACGAAACATCAAAATGGAGAAGTCAGAGGCACTTTTGCTTTTCCGGGCCGTCGTTATTTCCAAGACGTTTTCTAGAGACTCGATTGATTTTGACCATATTGCCACTTTGTTTCCTGGCAAAGACGGGAAAACCGTGAAGCAGAAGTGGGGCACAGTTAGACGCCTGTTTGGTGGTCTCGATGTTGTATCACAAGGTGTCTTGACGCTTCAGCAGATGGTGATGCAGGGAATTGAAGACGGCACAATTACAGAGGAGCAACTTTCTCAAAAGAATTTGAAGTTCTTTCTCGAGTACTGGCGGGAGTTTGACAACAACTTTGATCTTCCCGCGTTCGACAAAAAGCCCCTTTTCAGTAGTATGGAGAGGAACGAGAATGAATACGCATTCCCCAGAGAAGTCCACCAAGTGGCTTGTCTTGCTGAGAAAATAGAAGACTTGTCGATGCGTCAAAAGGAAGCCGTACTCTCACTGGCGCTTTTTGTGGAATCGGAAGATCCTCCCTTGCGAGAGAAGAAGCACGGGAGACTCCGTTCGATCTTTAAGTCCATTTTCCTGTCAAATGACGAAAAGCACTACGCTTCGTTTGTGAGCAAGTTATTAGAGGAGTACGGAGAAGAAGCAATCAAAGAAGCCACCAACGGGTTGACGAGCGATCGCGAGGTGCTTCTTGTATCTATTGACGACACTTCTAAGTTTATTCTTGGTGAGAAGTTCAATAATGCGCTTGTCAATAAGATCCTTGTGCCTAGACTGCTCAACCAGGCAACGTCCTTCAAAGAGGCTCTTGTGTCGCTTTCCTCAGCCAATCAAGGTTTAATATTATCTCAAGGAGTCGTCCCAGGGGAGATGATCACCATTTTGCAATTGGCCTCGGCATATGAGCTTGAGCTAATCCGAGTCGACCGTGAATTGAAGCTCGACAGCTACGAGTCTCGTCTTATTGATAAGGAACAGTTGTCCTGCGACCTTGTTTTGAAGTGTGATTTTGCAAAAGTCAGCACCCAGATACCAAAACCTGCTTCCATTCCGTTCAAGGGCCCTTGTCAGCCGATTTGGTTTGACGTGAATGCCAACTTGAACAAATCCTTGTGGGTCAAACTCATCACCACGATTCTCAACTACATTGTGTTCAAGCCTGGAGTCACAGACGAGTACCTCTTTGGAAAGACAAATGTCGTGCTCAGTGCTGAGAATTACAAGTTTATCTTGAATTGGCTTTTGGATACCGAGTGCATTGAAAAGGCCGGCTCTAGTGGATACCTTCCCACAGATAAATGGCAGTATATTCTTGGAGCTGGAGAAGCTTAGATTTCGCAGCCATCGGTCTGGAAAGGGAAATACGTATACTTGTGTGCAGTACTCTGCCATTTTTTTAAGGGCTCTTCTCAACCCTATCAACAGGCAGGCATCTCATTCAGATTCACAACATGGGGTTGGCAGGAACCAAGGTGAAACAGCGTTTTGGACTGGATCCAAGAAACACAAACTGGTCCAATGACACAGACAGATTTGGACACCAGTACCTCGAGAAAATGGGCTGGCAACCAGGCAAGGGTCTTGGACTTGTTGACCATGCCATGACATCTCACGTCAAGGTCTCGATAAAAACTGATAATACTGGTCTTGGGTCGAAGCTTGCGAAGAAGAGAAAGAATGATGAGTTTGACAGCGGCGAGTGTGCTGGACTTGATGTTTTTCAAAGAATCTTGGGCCGTTTGAATGGTAAGGAGGAGCAGATCAACAATGAATTGGAGAGACAAAGAAAGGAGGGGATCATCAACGGAAAGTGGGGCATGCATTTTGTCAGGGGTGACGTTTTGAAGTCGACCTGGAACGCTGAGTGTAAACAGCTCATGCAAAGCGAAAAGAGAAAGGTTGAAGAGAGCGAACCTCCGCGCAAGAAGGCCAAGAAACTGGACGACAAGGCCGATAAGGAAGAGAAAAAGTCCAAGAAGTCGAAGAAACTAGATAAAGAGGATTCCGAGAAGAAGAGCAAGAAGGACAAGTCCAAGAAAGACAAGAGTGACAAGGGGAAGAAGGACAAGTCTGGGAAGGAGAAAGACAGTGATGGCGAGTCCAAGAGTCTGAAGAAGGAGAAGTCTAAGGACAAGAAAGAGAAGTCCAAGGATAAGAAAGAAAAGAAATCCAAGGATAAGAAAGAGAAGTCCAAGGATAAGAAGGAGAAATCCAAGGACAAGAAAGAGAAGTCTGCTGAGGTCGAAGAAGTGACTAGAGAAAGCATGCTCAAGCCCAGAGAGCAGGTCAAGGAGGAAATTGCCACCAGACTTTCTGCTAGAGCCAAGTGGATCAGGCAAAAACGAGCCTCTGTTATGGACGCCAAGGCGCTTAACGAGATCTTTATGATCGCCAACTAGGATAATGGAGTTAGAACGGGATAGAATTAATACGGAAATCAACGTGATATAGCGACGTTTTGTAAGAATTCAGAACCATTCCTAGAAGTCAGACGTGAAGTTCGTCCTAAGGCAAACTACAGAGTCAAGCCTAATGAAAAGAACAGAACCAAACATTCCAGACTACTCAGCGAAGCTGTCAAGCATATCAAACGCAATTTAAATTTATAGATACATGTTTACATAAAGAAAGTGCCAAAACCGCCCACGAAGCACATCACCATGACGCCGACAGCAAGAAGCTCTCCTCTGGTGATGACACGAGCAGAAACATGGCCGGATCCCTTGCTCGAGGAAGAAGAAGAACCTGATGATGAAGAAGAACCACCCGAGCCAGAGCTGTCAGAACCAGAACCAGACACGTGAGCAGCACCGCTAGCACCGGAAGTAGAGCCAGTCACCTGGGCATGGGCGGATACAGAAGAAATAATGGCCTTACAAGAAGAAGCAGCGTCACTGGTGCTGGCAAGCGTAGCAGAGCCGTCAAAGTCACAAGCAGACTTGTTCTCGTCGCTCTCCTCGTAGTACTTGTTAAGCACATAAGACAACTTCTCCTTGTTAGAACAGAAAGAAACAGCACCGTAGGTACCGTTCTCACCGTTAGAGTTGATAGCGTCACAGTCCATCTTGGAGCAGGCCTCACCGAACAAGTCACCATAGTCCTTCTCCTTGACATCGTCAGCGACCACACACTTCAAAGATTTCTGAACACAGTCACACAAGTCCTGGTCGGGAGTAGGGGGCAACGAAGGAGAAGCCTTCCATGTCTTTGCGGTTGCAGGACAAGCAAGAGTTTCGGAAGCTTCGCTGCTCTCATCGGCGGATTTGGCCAAAGAAGGCGAGATGCTGTTCATCTCCTCGGAGTAATACGAGTAGTCAGACATGGTGGACACAGAGGAGCCGTCGGTGGACACAAGACCGTACTTGTTGGCCTCCTCGAAGTACATGTACACGATACCACCGGACCAGACGTCGGTCATCTTGTCGCCAAAGATGGTGCCGACTTCGGTGAACTTTCTGGGGCGGATTTCGTTACAGCCGTATTCAGACATGAAAACGGGAATTGTCATGTTCTTGTACTGTTCGGTCTGGGTCTCGTATCCGGACTTCTCGAACGAAGAGTCGCCACACCACTCGTACATGTTGACACCGAAGAAGTCGGCTCTGGCGTCAACGTCACCACAGGCAAAGTAGTCACCGATGGCGGTACGGATCTCAGAGTCGTCGTTGGAAGAGTAGCCCACGGGGAACTTCCAGCCCTTGTCCTTAATGTAGGCCTTCATGTCTCTGACGGCGGCTTTAACGAAAGGAGACGCGTCCGTGTTACTTCTGTTGTTGGTGACTTCGTTACCGGCGAAAAAGCCCAACACGTTGGAGTAGTTGGCGAACATGTCCACCACCGAAGTGTATCTCTTGTACAAGTCAATGTTCCACGCAGGGCTGTCTCTGTTGATGGACTCAGAGGGCGAGGAAAGGTCAGCAATGATGTAGATACCAGCATCTTCAAAAGTCTTCATACAAGAATCGTGGTCCTTGTTAGGGTCGACGGCGTATACTCTCAAGACGTTGGTGTTGGCGTCAGCGAGGTACTTCACGTCACGTTTGCAGGCGTCGCCATCGGCAAGCGGGTCGACAAACTTATCCTGGGACTCGCCAGTGGTGTTCATGGGGTTCTGCTGGTAAGCAACACCACGGATCAAAAACTGGGAGCCATTGTTGGAGTAAAAGAACTTGTTTCCGACGATCTCGATCTCGGGCAAGTCAGCGGCAGCAACGAGGGACACGGCCCAAAGGGCCAAAATTGGGAAAAACCACATACTGAGATGGAGAGGACTGGGAGCGAAAACAGCACTATTTATACACGCGGGCCACCAAGTAGGCAGTGAAGAGGCTTTTATGGCGGCTAACCGGTATGTCGCGCATAGCGTGGCTGTGGGACAAAAAGGCCAATAATGGGTGTATCTGGGCGGGAGGGAGAGATAATATGATTTGGAGGAGGAGAGACTGAGGAAATCATGGTATATTGAATTGGAAGGTTTGACTGGCGTGGTGCAGATTTGCAGCCAATGTGACACCTTGGCGAAGTCTGGGCAGCAGGAAGACGCAGGAGGAAGTGAGAAAAGCTGGGGAAAGCAGAACAGAGAATTTGGTGGTTTTTCGCCCGGTATTTTGGGCTTTTTCCAGTGTGTCTTTCGTTGTAGTCGTGAACCAATTGGTGAAATAACAGGACCATGGAGACCCGGATCGGCTGGCGGAGGCACGGATGGCCTGGTCGCACAGACTGGAAAAGCGATTTTTTCGGCACCGGCGAGACTTTCGGGGCGATTTGGCCAAAAACGTCAGCTTTGGCGGTGCTAAAAGCAAGATCAATTTTTTGCTTTCAATAACGGCCGATTTTGGCGGTTTCTGGCCCGTCTGGTCGGAGCTTCTGGTGGTTTTAGCAGTAATGTGCAGCCATGCCAGGGCCGCTGCAGGGCGGAAATCGCCGCGCCAGATGGAGAAGTGAGAGGGAAATGAAAAATGAGTGAGAGTTGGTTGAAAATTGGTGATTTGAAGAGGCGGTTGATTTGGGAAGTGCAGAGGGTGAAGCTCCTTTTTTTTTTTCCTTTATTTTAACATTTCTCTCTTGCAATCCCATTCATTCCTCATTTGTGCCTGATTCACGATGACGTGCAATTCACGCTTCTGTGCATCCAGCTACTTTGGCCCAAGGCGGGTATGAAACCACAAAGGGCGACTGGGGACAGCCGCGGAGCGTAAGGCACCGACCGCGAATAGCAAGCGGTGCTTTGAATTTGGAAGAAATACTTAAAACTGAGATTTGAATACGGACAATTTGAGTTTTGGGATTGAGGGTTGGGAAACTTGAGATTCATTGAGAGATCCGGGGTGGACGCGAAAATGGGAAAAAGGCTTTGTGGGGCGAAACCAGGTAAGGCAAAATAGCGGCCCCGATCGCACCAGAACAATCGCGGTGAGATTCTGAGCATTGCAGCTAGACCATGGCAAGCAAAGCCGGCGTCAAATAAAAAAAAAAAGAGAGGAGAGGAAGACTTTTGAATATCTTCAGCCGTAAAGTGTTTTATTTTACCTTCTTTGCTTTAATGTTTCTTGTTTTCTACTCTTTTTGTTCCATCGCCAAAGCTCGTTACTCAGTTTCTCCAGGAACCCTGACGCTTCGATTCGCGGTGGGCATCTAGAAGGCTGGACCGCTGCGACATTGTCGTAGGCTCATTTGAGCCCCAATGGGCTTCAACCGTTACCAATTCGGCAGACTCGTTCCGGCAGATTCTCCGGCAGCGAATTCCGGCAGATTCTCTTTTTTGCTGCAAATTTGCTTATTTGCGTGGGAGGTCTGAAATGGTGGATTCAATTCGCAGCACTGCCCCAAGCCAGCTAAGTAGAAAAGCCAGCTCGCGGGGGCGTGGTGGCTTATGGTAAATAAACAAGGAGCGTTATCGCGTGTTTGAGTAGCTGGGGCAAGTGTGAGATTGCTCTAGGTTGTAGCCAGTTTATAAGAATTGCATATTCGATTATGGTGTGCTACCGTGAAGCTTGGTCGTCACTTGTGACGTTTGTAAGTTCCAGAGGATGGTTGAGTTACGCTGTGTAGCGTTGGTTTGGATGGAGAGGAACAATGGGCCATGGTTAAGAATGATCATTTTTATTTGAGCTTCTGGAAGTAGACCAGGAAATATATTGGTAGAATGGCTTCAACATAGCCGAGGCTGTGTACCCTTGTGTACATTTGTCGTCTTAGAATAGATTTAGTCTCCACGGATCGTCTCATTAAAAGGAGCAGCCCAATTAATCGGTACAAGCCCCATGATAGAAGCTTTCGGCGATTAAAGCCAAATAAGCAAAATCAGGTAATTGAGGGTTCAAGAATTTGTTATTTTATCAATACCAGTGGCCGGTCAGATTTCAAAAGGCCCGAAGCAGAGTCCTTCGAGATTTTCGGATCTCGGTAATGGAGAATTGGTTCTACTGAGTATGGTTGAAATCACCAGTGTAGTTGTTCGCCGGTGAGCTTCGGCGTCTTTCAACATGGTGGGCTCGGATCGGGCTGCTCTTCTTTGGTGAATGTAAAAGAAATGAAGCTGATAAGGTTTTCTAGGTAACGATGGTCTCTTACAATCTACGAATCCCTCTTGCGATAATCTCCACAATGCTGGCCAAATGCAAGTATTACAATCATGATCCAAAGGCATTATTGATTCGAGATTTGCAAAGTGCATGGGCATCTTACGTGAGCGACTTCACTCTGGAAAGATTTGAGCCTCGGTCAAAATATGTAGACCCTTGTTCGAAAGAAGCTGTCGATTCAAACTGGGCTTCGAAGCCACCTAGACGACCCCTACCCTTGTTCCAGAGCAAAGCAAAAGCAAACTACGTAAATCTCATAGGTAGCCCTTCAATAGGTTTTCGTGCAATCGACTTCGCCGATTTATCACCACATTGAGGCACAAAACCCAGAAACTGACTGCCAGCACATAAAACAAAACCCCAAATCTTCCTAAATTTACTCTTCCGTTCGTTTATTGCTCAGCGTTTCTCTATGTTCATTCAATCACCGTCTTTGTGGCTCGCGCCATTTGCAGCCATTATTTGTCCACAACCTCATATCAAAATCACTGCCATGATACCTCGACTTCTCCTTATTCCCCTCGTCGTAGCCCCGTTCACAGCGGCCTTTGAACTACCCGAACTCGGTTCCTACAAGAACCCTCACCCCAGGCTCCTTCATAACTGTGACAACACCGACATCGCCATGTTGGCGGCTTGCTCCAACCAGGTGCTTGCCCAATTGAACGACTGCAAGGCTAACGACTTAGCCTGCGAGTGCTGTGCTCTCCAGAGTATGGACCCCAAGTGCAACAACCTTTGTCCTGGGGACCCCAACGCCAACTTCCTCACGGTCATGGTGAAGGATTGTGCCGACTTAAACGACGTCAATGCCTGCAACCTCCCGTTTAAAAAGAGCGACGGCGACCCCAGACCACAGAAGTTTGTCGTGGAGGAGCCGGCGAACGTCTTTTCGGTCAAATCGCAGCTCCTGAAGCCAGGCAAGGCACTCGAGGAGAAGCCGCTTTATTCAGCGTACCATGACGATTCCAGCTCCGACGAAGAAGAAGAGGAGGAGGACTATGAGCCTCCCGCCAATATCCTGAGGCCCTTGATCAACATAATTCGAAACCACTCCAATGTCACCGGTATGTCATCCACCTCTAATCCTTTTCACCTCACTAACAGCAGCATTGTCAGGCGCCTCGCGTTTGTCTTCTTTGGCCTTCGCCATGCTCGGAGCCGGAATGTTCGCCATTGTGTAAACCAATTACTTCTCCTCGTGAGTCTCGTAGATCCAGTCAAGCGTGTGGCGAATGCCATCCTCAAGCAGTACCGCAGGCTCGTAGCCAAGAAGCGTCTTTGCCTTGGTGATGTCGTGGTAACGTGTAGCACAGGTGACCTTAGCTCTAAAGGCGGTGAGACCAGGCTCCTTCTTCAACAAGCCCGAGAAGAACTGCGACAAGTAGCCCGCCACAATCGCCACAGGCCGGCTCAACACAATGTTGTACTTGTCGATGTGGCCGTCCGCCTTCCACACGGTTCTGGCCAACGTCCAGAAGTACACTGGGGTGTCGTTGGTGATGAAAAACGTCTCTCCGCCAATCTGGGCACGGACTTTGGGGTCCAACGCTTTCTGGGCCGCAATCACATGGGCGTCAGCCACGTTACCGGCGTAGGACCAGTCGAAAAGGTTGTTGTTATCGCCCAATTGGAACTTGCTTTGGCCTAAACGAGCTGCTGTTCTGAGTCCAGGAACCAACTGACGGTCTCCAGGGCCGAAAATGCCCGCAGGACGTAAACACACAGTCACGAGATCTTCGTCGTTAGCCTCCATGACCGCTGTTTCGGCAATGGCCTTGGTTTCGTTGTATCCGTCCATATGGACTTTGGGGTAAGGCCACAGCTCGTTGGCATTGTAGACGTCCTGACCGTTGAAGATGACACCTGCTGAAGACGTGTATATCAAGGCCTGAACAGAAGTTCTTTTGGCCACCTTCAAAAGAGCCTGGGTGCCCACCACATTCACTTTCTGGTAGATCTCTTGTCCAAGACCGTGCATAGGCGAAGCCGAATGAACAATGACTTCACATCCACTGGCGGTGATGGCTTTTTCAATATCGTCCTCATTGGTCAAATCGCCCTGGTGGAAGATGATTTTACTTTTGTCGAAGGTGAAATACTTGGAGATGTTGTCTGGAATCGGACGAATGTCAAATACGTGAATCGCCGTTTTTGGGCAATGGTCGTAGAATTGCTGTACAAGGTGCAAGCCGAGGAATCCGGCTCCGCCCACCAATAAGACTGAGTTCATTATGGGTTTTGTGTGTTTGTTGAGTAGTAGGTTTGGTGATTTTCGCGTATACGATGCCTCAGATGGTCCTACTACATGGGTTACTATAGACAAGACTCGCAAAGTGCGCTAGAACTTGAACAACTCGGTGTACTGCTCTGCCTGGCTTTTTTCCTCTGCCGTGACGTTGGCGGATTCCAATTCGGGAAACTTGAATTCGGACTCGGTCTCCGTCGTCTTGCCGGTTGTAGAGCCGCCAAAACTGAAGGCCGGTTTGTCTTCGGTCTTGGATCCGAAGTTAAATGTGGGCTTTGCCTCGGTTTTGGACCCGAAGTTGAAAGCAGGCTTTTCTTTGGTATCGGAAGAGCCGAAGTTGAATGCTGGTTTGTCCTTGGCCTCGGAAGAACCAAAATTAAAGGCCGGCTTTTCCTTGGCTTCAGAGGCGCCGAAACTAAAGGAAGGCTTCTCATTTGCCTCCAGAACTGGTTTCTCCTCGTTCTTAGAAGAACTGCCAAAGTTGAAGACTGGCTTCTCATCTAGCTTCGCCGAACTACCAAAATTGGAGGTGGGCTTATCGTCAGTCTTAATTGTACTGCTGAAACTGAAAGCCGGCTTTTCATTAAGTTTCGATGCACCGCCAAGATCTTTGGTTTGCTCGGAAGAGCTGCCAAAGCTGAAAGCTGGTTTTGCTTCTGCTGAGCTTCCAAAACCCAAAGAAGGCTTGTCTTCCGGCAGCGAGCCAAACGAAGAACCATTTCCGGTCGTTTTCTCTGAGCTGGTCTCTTTCTTCTCTTTGTCACCCTCAACGCTGAATGCTGGAGTGTCTTTCTTGTGTTCACTGGGGCCAAAGTTGAATGCCGTCACAGGCTTCTTTTCATCACCAAAACCAAAAACAGACTTTTCCTTTTTCTCTTCCTCATTAGCCTTTTCCTCCTTTTTGCTGCCAAAACTGAAAGCAGGTGCATTCTTCGCATCAGTCAGTCCAAAACTGAAAGGAGTTGGATTTGATTTGACGTCACTGAAGGCTGATGGCTTTGAATTGGATTCAGATTGCTCTGTGGGCTTGCTAAAAATACTAGTCGGTGTTTTTTCGCTGCCTGTGGTCGTGCTTCCAAAAGAGAAGGCGGGCTTTGAAGTTTCCTCTTTCTTCTCTTCTGTTGGCCCTTTCTTGCTCAAGAACGAAAATACAGGCATATCAGTCTTGTCATCTTTAGCCTGCTCTTCCTCGGATTTTGACCCGAAGAGTGATGTGGCCTTATTTCCTTCACTCTTGTTAGTTCCAAAAGCTGTGGAGGTGCTTCCGAAAGAAAAGGCTGGCTTTTCCTTCTTTTCAGACACGTTATCCTTCTGCGCATCTTTTTCGTTAGCTTCGTCTTCGACTGCCTTGGCACCAAAATTAAAAACAGGCTTGGGGGCGGCTTTTTCCGTTTTGTTTGAAGAAGGCGCAGCAGATCCAAAGTTGAAGCCTTTGGTGCCGTTTCCATTATCATCTTTTGTAGAACCGAAGAGACCATCCTTCGTAGTGTGGCCTGGAGCTGAATTGCTTCCAAATGAAAAGGCAGGTTTTGCGGCAGTCTCGTCATCGGTGGGCTTTCCAAAAGAAGACGTGGATTTGCTGTCGTTCGAAGAAATACCAAAAAGGCCGCCCTCTTTGGGTTTCGAGCCAAATAGAGACTGTCCACTTTTCAAAGACTCACTTGCGTCTGTCTTCGATTCGCCGTTTGGCTCTGGCGTGGATTCGGGGTATGCAAATACCAGGCCCTGGTTCTCCAACTCTCGAGGCCTGAAGCTGGTGGCTGCTGGGGGCTTGACGCCGAACAAAGTTGTTGGCTCCTTCTCGCTCAGACCAGACGTGTTGTCGGTCTTTGGCGTGAAGGAAAATGCTGGTTTTTGAGAGTCAAAACGGAAGCCGTTGGCATCGGGCTTCTGACTTTCTTTTTGAGTATCGTCCACCTTGGCTTCGGAGTCCTTAAGGTTGAATGAAAATGCAGGTTTCTTCTCAGCAGGCTTAGTATCTGAGGGCTTGAAGGTGAACAAGGGCGTGGATGATTTACCGTTCGATGCAGTGTCCTTGGACTCGGGTTTGCTTTCACTTTTAGCAGGAGAAAACAAGGAGTCATTAGCCTTGTCAGGCGATCCGGCCAAATCCTTCGCTTTATTAAAAGCAACCGTTTTACTGATATCTTCAGCCGTGCTGAATGGTTTAGCAGTATTGATCTTTGCAGTTCTTCTCCTGTTCTTGGCATACGGATTGTGAAGAGGCTTATCCAGGCTGTCGGTAGCCACGTCAGTTGTTTCCTTCTTTTGATTGTCCAAAACAGACAAAAGCGAGGTCGCAGTGCTGCTTATGCGCTTTGGAGTCTCTACCTCTGGAGCAGCAACTGACAAAGGAGTTGCATCCGCCTCCGTCATGACACGACTTGCTTTGCGCTGGCCAGGGGCACGTATCCTTGTCTTATACGGCGAGGGCAAGCCAGAAAACTGATAAACCCGCTTGACTGGGGCAACTCTCGAACTCTCGTTAAAAGTTTGGTACAGCGGTCTATAGTCTGGAGCGGCAAATGTGGCGTTGGCTCCGTCGTACATGCTAGTGTTCTTCAACATGCGCTGGTTGGAGAAGGTGGTGTTGTTTTGCTGGGAAAAGGAAGGTTCTCTAGTAGGTGATCTGAGCACCGTGTGTTCGTCGTTCTGCAAAGTGGTGTTTGCTCTGGATTTCTCCAAAAGCGACTTGACGCCCTCGTACTCAATTTGAGACAAGGGTCTGTCACCTTTCTCCTTGAAGAAGGAAGATAACATCTCGTTGGCGGTTTGGTCGGGATTCTGGTCCATGGACTGATTCGTCGTTGAAGCAGCCGCAAATGACTCACTTAAAAGACGAGACGCATTGGCATTTGGCTGAGACACTGAGGGCTTCCTGGATGTACTTCTGGAAGAATCCCTAGATGAAGAAGCAGAAGGGTTTCTCAGAGGGTTCTGCCATAGGGAAGAGCCAGAAATGTATCGTTTCATTTTCAGGAGCAAGCCGACCTTTGAGGGATACGGCAAGACTTTTTCACGCCCACGATCCTGGTACGCTTTGAGCACCCTGCGGTTATCCATGTTTGAAGGCAGCGATGTGTTTGGATTGGATTCAAATTTTTGAGATTGAGTTGAGGTCACGTGGTTTGACATGGAGTGGTTCTTGAAAATCTGATGGAAAGGAAGGTTTGGTCGTAAGGGGGAGTTGGTGATTTGGGTGGTGATTCAGGTGTGAAGAGACTGTTGTTTTGTTGATTTTCGAACTTTGTGGTTTTTGATGAAGTTGTTGATTTTCGCAGCCATCTTGTGAATTGCATGGATTGAGAAGAGATAGAAGTAGTTAAGTAGATCTGGAAATACAAATTTTCAAAAGGTCAAAAAAATGATATAACTAAAAGAAAGAGGAGCCAAAAATATCTATTATCACCGAGATTGGACAATTTTGAATTTTCTTCAAATCGGTTCCGTCAATCTTGTAAGGCTTGTACGAGGTTTGATATTGCAGCGACATGCAAATTGCAAAAGCCAAAACCATTATTCTTGGGGCTTATTCAGTCAAATAATAAGTGAAAGAGTTAAGTATAAATGATGAGATTTTAAAAATCAATCATCACTCTTAATTCTACGATATCCTAAGCTCCCATCTCCAGATAGCTAGCTAGTATGGAGAGCAAGAGCTCCCCTTTATCAAAAGATAAAATAAAAAAAAAAAAAAAAACGAAACTCATTACCACAAGTTTTTTGTTTTTCTAGTTTCGAATCTCCCACTACAAATCTTAATGCAACGCTTCCTAGAGTGTTCTTCACAATCATATGGTGCTCTCCATCTTCAACTAGGAAGACGTAAGAGTACCAGCCTTCAGCAAAATTCACGATGCAGTTGCAGTTCCAACAATTCCCTCTTCTTCTATTGATTGCTGAATTCCAACATTCTTTCTTTTCGTTCTCTAATTCGACGAATCACGAATCTTCTAACTGTCCCTTTGAGGGCACCTTCACCGCGTTTTGCAACCATTCAAGGTGACCATCAAAAACCACATAAACAATGAAATCGACCCTGCCTTCATAATCTCCCAAAAGCACAAGCCTTCAAAACCCCAACCCAACCTTTTTAAAATCACCAAAGTCGATCCACGTAGTCCACGCTTATAGTACCCACGCGAGCCAAAACAGTGCTCCTGCATCATCCACCTACTACTACTTCTTCCTTAACATCCACAGAAACAGTCCCAGCCATGGATTTACTCGCTGATTCGGACAGCGAAAACTCCCTTCCCGTGTTGCTGGCGTCTGCCATAGATACAGGGCTGCTACGGCGGGTCTTTGGCTTTTTGTCGGAAGAAACCAAACAGAGATTGAGAAGAGAGTCTGAAGGAACAGGCTTCGAAGGCATTTACGATTTTGTTGATATCCCGCTGCTGCCAGATAGAATTGTGGTCCAAAGCTCTTCACCTACGAAAGACCAGCTGTTGGTGGAAATACCTCACATGGCTACAATAGCAGAAACAGATACAATAGCAGAAACAGAAAAGACTGAGGTGGAAACCCCGATGAGGGCAGGCCGGTCCCTACGAAAACGGACCTTTGCCAGTCGCCACCCGTACATTGCTGACCAGGCAGATTACCTTGGGATTTGCACGGTGGACAGCATCAACGAGATGTTTTCAGAAACCGATGACCTAACCGTAGTGGCTCGTGCCCTCAACCAGTTGTATCTCAAGCGGAAGAAGCGGTACCCAGACGAGGAAAGGTACAAAGCACGCAATTTTTACGCCCACTTAGGCAAATCTAAAGCCATGGCGTTGGCAGGCGATCCAGATGCGGAAACCATGGATCTCCAAGACGACCCTCTGTCGCTGCAGCTCAATTACGAACCAGACAACCTTTCTGAGGATGAGGACCAGGAAATGATTCCATATGAGGCAGCGGAGCACCGTGCCCCACCTAAGGTTTACGATCTGGCAAGTGACAGCGAAAACGATACACTCAAGCGATCTCTTGACGAACCAGGTTTGAGGGTGTACAAGCTGAGAAAGAGAATACGCCGCCAGGAACAGCCTAGAAAGGGTCTTGCGGTTAGGAAAATGGGCTCTGCGGGTGCCAATCGGTCGGCCGAGCTGGAACTCGGCCATTTCGTGGATTCACGAGAAACCTACGAAGAATACACCCCGAACTACCACTCTTTTTTGCAGCCGCATATCACCTCCTTCACGCTGGACCTCTCCGAAATGGTGCCATCTGAAAGCTCTTCAGACTACAATAGCGATTCCGAAAATGAGCTTTTCTCTGACAACGCAGACACATCCAAGAGCTCAGACTTGATCGAACCTCCGCAATCGTACCTCGACGACTACGACCTTGACGGCGCTGCCCAGGAGGCAGACCATATCAACCACCTTTTTGCATCGGGTAGGAAAAGTAAGTCTCGCCAAACAAAGACTCAATCGCGGCATAAAGTGCTGGCACCAAAGATTAAGGAATATCCTGGCAGACGGGCCCAAAGCCCGCATTATTCTGGGGAGCCACGCTCTGCTTCTTTTAGACAAAGAAAGCTAAACGCAAATCCGGGGAGACCCAACACGCGCAAATTCATTAGAGCTCCACAGCAAAGAAAGCCTCTTCAGCAGAGCAACGGGGCCAACTTGCCGAGGCAAAGGAACTACGGCAAACACCATTCGAATAGAGAAGACCAGAAACAGAGCGTGTTGAGCATTGACGTTGGCTCGGACTCGGAAAAAGAGAACCCAAAAAAAGCCTCGAAACCGAAAGCACAATCAAGCAGCCGTCCTTTCAGAGCCAAGCACTTTCTCGCAACTACGGCTTTTGAGGTGGAGAGCTTGACCAAGTTTGTGAAACAGCATACCAGCGGTTACGCCGTTCCATCAGCATTTTTCAATCCTTCTAAAACGTCTTTGTTTTCGGACAACCTTTTTGCATCCACTGAATCCATTCTAGCATACACAGACTTGCAGCGCATTCATTCCATCGGAGATGGTTTTATATTCTTTCCTCACAAAGACACAGTCTCATTCATGTTGCTCGGTAAAAACTATGTTTTTGGCTTATTCCAGCTGGAAACATCATCCCAAAA
Organism: Candidozyma konsanensis; assembly: GCA_030563505.1. NCBI lineage: Eukaryota > Fungi > Ascomycota > Pichiomycetes > Serinales > Metschnikowiaceae > Candidozyma > Candidozyma konsanensis. The sequence goes on along the minus strand of JAJMJI010000035.1, from coordinate 48,601 downwards.
TCTTGTCAAGCTTCTAACACACTTACGAAAGCTCGTCAGCTCGGTCAAAGCTCAACTTAATGATTCGGTCCGAATTGAAATGAAGGAGGCCATTCGAGCGCTTGTGAAGTGGCTTCTCATATATCGCCTCCCGCTCCAGAAGCAAGCCTGGGTCTTGCTTAACGATATCCTTGACGATTTCACAAAACTTCAAACCAAAGAAGTCAGAAAGCAGCAGACGTTCTTCTATGCTCATACTCTACTCATTTATTACATCGCATACCAATTAGAGAGAAGCAACGGTGAAGGTAATTACGAAGCGCTTTATTCAGAGTTTGAAAAGTTCTGCACTGATTTTTGGTTGACGCTTTTCAGGACGTACGATTCCACAGCTCTTTCATCGTCATTCACAAGCGAAAAGCCAACCGAGCTTTCGGAATCGCTCTGTACAATGTACTTTCTTTTTGGAAACAAGAGGGATATTTGGTGGCCCACAATAACAGAAGCCTTACAAGACATGAACCCAGTCATGGACTCAAGCTTTGAATCTATGAATACAGTCTACGCCTTGGCCTCATTGTGTCCTTCGAACAGACATAACTGGACACCATTCATCACTATACTCAACAACTTCCAATCTTCAAATCATGCTGAAGATCATCACGATTTCATCGATGTCTGTGAACTAGTTCACACGAACCTCAACTGGCCGTTGGAGGAGAAATTGATCCTCACTTTGTATCAATCTTTTGCCAAAAGAAAATTTACAAATTTCGAGAACGAGGCATCTGTACCCATTTCGATCGGAGTTTTAATGTCTAAGCATGATATACCGCAGGATACGGTGTTTGAAAGATTCTTGTCTTTTGTCTACGCATATATCTCTGACCTTTGCGATCGAAAGGAGGTTAAACGTCTCATCACTAAACTTGTGGCTTCGAGTCAGTATCATTATCAGAAGGGCCGCAAGTACCAGATTATGTTCATAAACAGACTCAACTTGATAATGCTCTTGTTCCAGATCTCGGACGTCGAGCTCCGAAGCCCATTTTCTAGTCTCATTGACCAGATCATCGAGTTTAAAGACATGTTCATATATTCAAGGGCAGTGGACGCTTTCGATACATTTGTTCAGGTCTCTGAGAGAAAGCACTTGGGGCTTCCAATCTCAGTTTTTCAAGCAATGTTGAATTCCTTTTGTGCCTCATACGATAGACTCCAAGGCATGCCGTCCTTACTAGCCAAGCTTATTGATTGTGGATTAAGAGTCATTGACATCACCAAGACGCCCCAATCCTTGAAGATTTTGAAAGCCATCGAGATCAGTGTCATTCCTGACAAATTACGAGGACGCTTGTTGGATCGAATGCTTTCATTTGCAGAACTCTTAAGAGTTCACAAAGAGGAAGCATCTTCATCCTCCGATCTCATCGAAACCTTAATCCGGAGTGTAACATCATTTTTGAGTGCCCAGATGAACCGGTTGCCTGTATCGGATGGAAGGCAAGACGCTTTCTTGGAAAACATCATTGAGAAGTCTATTCAAATCTGGATTCAATTTGCCCACGCCAACAGCACACAAAATTGGAATTTCATGATGCTTCAAAAGTTCTCCTATCTAGGCAATCGAACCCTGCGTGATAGGTTTGCATTATATTTCTGTTGGGTTTACATGAACCAAGGAGAGGTGACCGACTCCGCCATCTTTGAGATGGATAAGCTCCTCAGCAGGGCGTTGGTATCCAGCAGAGTATCGAAGTACAGCTCATTGGTGTTTAGGTCGTTGAGCAGAACGAAAGGATCTTTGATGGCGTGTCGGAAGATATCTACAAAGCAAATTGTGCTGATACAAGGACACAGATTTCAAGTCTTGACTAGCTTGATCAGTCAAGTTGCCAGCTCCAAAACGATGGCTGTTAGTGAAAAAGCAATTCTCATCACCGAAATGGTCAAGGACATTGAGGTTGAGTTCAACACCAACTACGACAATTCGCAAATCACTGAGTTTCTTCGGCGTATAATCACTGCCATAAGCAGCAGCTGTCTCAACATCGTCGAAGATATTGATGAATTCTGGAGCATCTCGGAGAAATTGGGATTCCCCAGCAAGAGGATGCAATCGCTATGGGCCCTGGCTAACAACGACGAACGCGTTCTGTTGCTCAATGTTGAGTTTGTCAATGCCCTCATGTTCGAGAAAGATTACGCCAATGCGCTTAGCAAGTGGATCACTTCGGCAAATTCTCATCTCTTGTTTTCGTTATTTGACATTTACGTGGATGCTGCTTCGAAGCACGACATGTACTGGGCTCAGGTATCATACCTTCTCAAATTCATCATGTTTCGACTCCACAATTGCATGCTTGACGTTGTGGACAGACTGTTCAAGAAGTTGTTACAAGTTGCTGCTTTCTTGCCTGGTCTGGTATCAATTGATACCGACAGCAACTACGTGATTTACCAGATCGAGTCTGTTTCAATATGTGCTGAGATCATGTATGCTGGTATTTTCATTTATGACGGGTATGACGAACTCAATGGCCATCTTGAGAGCATCAGAATGTTTGAAGAACGCTTGCACAAGAAAGAAAGCTACTCGAAATTGCTTGTTGATATCAACCTCAACCAGTTGAAGGGCGGCGACACGGGCCCGTATATCCCGGCTTACGAGCACACCCACCAACAGTACGAAGAAGCGCTTGACCATATGAATACCCTTCTCAACAAACTCAAAGACACCTACGAAAGGAAAACCTCAAACCCTCAAGTTTCTGCGGCGCCAGAACCGTTTGACATCACATTTTAGCATTACTAGCATTACATAGAATACAGGGGGTGCCCATGCACCCGGTACGGGATTACTGAAGACCCTGCTGGCTCTTGATAAGCTCAATCTCTGCCTCCATCTTGTCCTTACCTTTTTTGACCTCAAGCAATGCCACTGTGGCTCTAATGAGCTCATCATACTTGGCCATGGTTTTCCTCGTAGGCATCACTGGTTTCCAAGTAGTACCTCCAACGGTAGGAATATCAAGCTCTTGAAGCAACAGGTTGATCGACTTGAACACACTCTGTCTCTGTTGCAAACCAGGCAATCTGTGACTCGAGCGTAGCATAACACCAGGAGTTAGACGTTCATTAGCATGGTAGTGCAAACCGTAGGCTTCTTCTTCCTTTGGAGTGAGTCTTTTGGCAAGAAGCAGCTGGATCGAGTTGGGCTCGCCTTTGACGTGCTGTCCCGAGCTCTGCTGCTGCTTAAGCACACCAGACAAGTACTGCTGTAGATGAGTCTGGAAAGCCTTGTCTCTCTTGAAAGAGGAGGAAGCAGCCAGGGGAATTGCGGGTGGAACCGGGTCGTTTGTGGATACCGCACGCTGCTGCAATTGCTTCTTCTTCTGCTGTTTGTCCATGATCATCAAATTATTGTACAAGTTTGTGAGACCTTGGGAAGACTGGTATTGCAGAACCAGTTGAGAAGCTTGGGGCAGGTCGAGCAACGTGAGCAAGTTGGACCTTTCCATGAGCATTTTCTTAGCCGCAAGCTCGAAACGGCGGGCCTCAATTACCAAGGACTCTTCCTCGGCGATTTCCGCTGGGGTTCTCTTGAGAAGGTTCTCGAGGTACTGCTTTCTGTCGAGCTCCGCCAGTTTTGAAAACGCATCCAACGACTCCAAAAGGTGCGGGTTGCCTGTGCCACTGTCCTTGAGTATCAGCGAGCTGATTCTGTAGAACTGCTCTTTCAAGTCCTCCAACTTTCTGTCTCTTGCTGGGAAACGGTCGAAAACCACGGGCCACTTGAGCTCAAAGGTCTTGCAGAGGTCGAAAAGAAGCTTGGTTTCTTCGTACGTCCACTCCCGCTCGGGTTCCTCGGCCTTTTCCTCCGAAACCTCCTTGGCCACTTCGCTGTCTTTCTTGTCTTTGGAGCTGGATCCGTTCAGATCGCTCTTTTCGCTGGAACCCTCGTCTTCCTTCTTAACCTTGGCCTCGTCCTTGGCCTTTTTCGCCTCCTCAGCCTTTTTCACCTCGTCCTTGTGTTTTGCTTCTCGTTCTTCCCTCTCCTTCTTTTTCTGCTCATTCTTCGCCTTGATATCCTCCATGAACTTGTCGTACTTCTCCTCATCCACAAGCTCGGGGATGTCTATGCTGACAATGAATTTGTCGAAGAAATAGGGCTTGTTTTCACGGCCTTGTTCAAGAAGCTCTTTACTGCCTTTCTCCCAGTGACGCAACGTAGGTCCATTTTTTGCCTGCTTGTTCGGCACAAAAGGCATCCTGGTCCATGGAGAAACCTTCATTAACTTTCTATCCTTGATTTTGGACCCAGCTCCCATGGCCATATTGACTGGAGGTGTGTTAGGTCCTAAGAGATTATATAGTTCTCTGGCCATACCGCCTTTTTGGGGCTGGGGCTGTGCCTCTGTTTTCTGTTTCTTTTTAGGCTGGGAGGACTCATCTCGCTGGATGTTGAGCACATCTAAAATATCGTTGGCAGACATGATGAGGAGTAGTTGAACTGAAAAGTGTTGATACTTGAGCTACTTCCACCACTGTATGCAGTCTAAGACGTAAATATGTGTAATGTAGTATATGGTAGCGTGTCAATGGCATGAATAAATATCTATGAGTCGCCGGTGCTGGACTCGACCCAGTCTGTGGTGCCCATTTGGGTGAGTCTACTGAGGGCACGTGCAAATGCAAACTTCTCCTCGTCGTTCACGAACATGGAGGCCTTTTTCGCAATCAGCTTATCAAAGCCGTGGCGCACCACCAACTCGTCATCCTCGAACGTCTCCTCGGCGCCCTTATTTTTCTGACGCTGGTAGAGCTCGAAGTTGTCTTTCTGGAGGTCTTCAGGCTCCACAAACAAGTCTTTGAAGGGAGCAGCACCAGTGGTAGCCAAGCAGTCGTGTGCATCGTACACAGCATCAAGAAACGTGATGAATCGCCGCACCTCGTTTCTCGCCTCTATGCTCAAATACGGGATATCTGTGACGATGAATGCCTTGTAAGTGTTGGCCAATGTCAAGTAGTCGCCTGCACTGAGGTTGTGTCCACAAAGCTCCTGGAATGTGAACTGGGCAACGTAAGGATGTGAGCTTTTGGGAACGACCAATTTTCTTCCCCACACAGTGAGTTCGTCGTTGATCTTTGGCTCGTTCATCTGGTCGTCTCTATTGAAATAGTCGAACCACTGCTTGATGTGTTTCCGGCATGCAGCTGCATTCACTTTACTGTGGTACTTCACGCCGGGCTTGGGGTAGTGGTACACCGACGACACCGGGCGAGGCACTTTTCTATAATCTGTTGGTGAATTCAAATAGATCACACGAGTCTGTTTCTTGATGAGCTGGATGCACGGAACAAACGATACTCGTTGGATACCGTTCATGTACAAGTCGTCCGGTGCTCTGTTCGACGTGGCGAACAAGATCACGCCATATTCGGGACTCATCAACAACGTCATGAGCCTTCTGAGCAACATGGCGTCGGCAACGTCGGTCACCTGGAACTCGTCAAAACATAAAACTGTGGCCGTTTGGGAGATTTCGGCCGCCAACAACGGAATCACATCAAGATCCATATGCTTGTGTTCTATCTTTAGCTGATGAGAGCGCTTGTGGAGGTTTTGCATGAACTGGTGAAAATGGAATCGCTTCTTAGCGAGGTGTTCGGGAACAGACAGGTAAAAGAGGTCCATGAGCATGGTTTTCCCACATCCGACATCTCCCCACAAGTAGATGCCTTTAATTTCGTTTTCCGGTATGTCTATCGTGTTGAGCTCTTTCTTCTTCGAGCCGAGGAACGAATCAAAGAACTTAGCAACGCCTATTTTTGGCTTGAGACTCTCCACATCGGGATTTGCTATTTCTGGCGGCTGATACGATGCTAGTTTCCCATGCAAAACAGATAAACTCAGGATGATTTTCCGCTGGTAAGGGTCATCTCTGAGCCTGTTTTGTTCCACTCGTAGATTATACAACTCTATTGGCAGGCGGGCTGGTTCTCGGGAGGAGGAGGCCAAATTCCTTGTTTTTCGAAAAACACGAGCCACACTCCCCAGTAGCTGAGTTTGACAACGAGTAGCTTTTAGTAGCATGTGCAAGTGAGATATGTGGATGGAGTTGCTGGAGATATCAAGCGAGAAACAGAAACCAGTACTGGGAATTATCTGCAGGACTTAGGCATGCTGAGGTGTGGAGCAAGATGGTTGGCAGAGAAAGAGGGCCCAGTATTGTGCCACAAAACGACCGGCAGGTGCGCCACGCTGATATGCAGGAGACACCAACATGGGGAATTCGATATTTTGCAACCAATGATTAACATATACAAAGAAGGAACGGAAAGCTGCGTGCACAAGTTACTTTGTATCTGTCATCTCAAAAAGCAAGTCGTCATTATCGAAACCCAATTCTTCGTGCGTGCGCGAGCCGGTGGGATCGGACTCCACTCTTCTCATGAAGTAATCGCTTGCATCTTCCTCCTCGTCATCAAACACGTCTTCATACTTGATTGGGCGTTTTGCACTGTTGTAAATCGACGGCGTGGTCGATAAGCCCGTGACTTCCTCGCAATCAGACCCATGTACCACATGAGCCAAGGCGCTGGTGGCCGTAGGCGACGAAGCCAATCTAGCATTTCTGCCATAGTTAGCGGGAATCTGCGAGCTGATTTGCAGCGCCTGTCTGCTTCTCGGCCTCAAATTAGCTATGCTGTGCTCCAGGCCATGCTGCTCTAGCTTCGACGTGATAGACGGCATGTGATTGTCGTAAGAGCTAGGTAAGGCCGAGGGCGAAGGCAGAGCTCTTGAATGTGACGACTTGCGGCTGCTGGGACGACTTATACCTCGCGAACTGCCGTGGAAAGAGCTTCCTTGGTTATGCTGGAAGATGACGCTGGCGTTCACCGAGTCGCTCAATTGTTGGTGCTGACCCTTCAACAGCTGGAATTTGCTCAACGCATCTACCAGCGAATTGCTGTCACTCGGCCTGGACGTCGTTCTCGTGGCACCGGTGGTGTTCAATCTGAGATCAGATTTGCAGTCAATCATGCGGACGAATGTGCTGATGTCGTCGTCGAGGTAGAGACCACTGAGTGGTGCGCCTGAAGACGTTGTCAGCTCCACGCTAGCCCCATAGAGAGATGCACCCGGTTCATTGGCAACAGAGCTTCGAGCGCTCGTATTGCTGAACCGTCTGCTTTGCCTGGAGCCGAATGAGGACGAAAACCGAGGTGTGCTGGACATCTCGCTGAGATCATCGTGCAAATGGGAACCATGGGAAGAGGAGTTCGACCGTGGGAAAACCGCACCCTGATTGTTTCCGTGAGATCCAGATATTGCCACTGTCGGCGTGTTTGAGGATGAAGTGGAGCCTCTTGGATTTCTCAACAATGCTGCAAGGGAGGCATTGGAGCCAGACTTATTGCTTGTGATGGAGATCCGCCGTTCCATCGACGAACCCGCAATGCTTCCAGCAGTGCCAGAAAGAAAGGAGATGTTGCCCGTTGGGGGCGAATTGCCAATTGAGCCAACCTTAAAAGGCTGAATGCTGGGTCTTTGCACGCTAGCAGCCGGCTGAGCATACAGCACCTGTTTGACACGAGTCTTCGGTGTTGGAGACGACTCAGAGGGATGCTCAGGGTGGTGTTCAGACGTGCAAGGCAGAACAGACTGCTTTGTGGCAGATGATGCAAAATGAGAGGCATCCCCCAGCGCCTTGGGTTCCTCTTGGGAGACAGAGGCCGAGCGGGATTCCAATGCAGAGTTGGACGTTGTGTCCGAAATGTGGGAGCGGTCGAGCAGGGCTTCAAGCTTCTCCTGATCTGTTGTCCAGAAGTGGTTTGAAAGCATTTCTTCGTTGTCCTGGACAGTGAAGCGGTAGTGGTTTCTGTAGGCCACCGACACTCTGAGGGAGCCGACGGTTGTTTTCATGGGTTCAAAGGACTTCTGTGTCATGTGGGAGTCTGTGAGAAGCATCTGGTGGGGGATGATCGACTTGGATAAGCCTATACGGCCCTTGGAGCTGATTGGCTGTTTGCCATCCACAATCTTATTCATGAGCGTGAGGCCCTTGCTCGACTGCTGACAAAGCACCATCCGGAGTTTGTAGGCGGGAAGGAGACGGGCGTAGCCGTAGAGCACACGAAGCAAAACAATGGCTTGTTTGTAGATAAGCGGGAGCTCGTCAGAGTCAGCATCGGAGCAGAGAGTGCGGTCAAACTCAATGAGCCAGCGTTCCACCACGACCTCCTGTTTCTTGAGCCCGCCTTTAGCCACGGTCCACGAATTGCCCGTGTCGTCTTCCAACGCCACAGTCTGTCTGGGATCAAGCTGGCGCAAGTCCAAGTATGTTTCTATAATCATCGGGTGGATCTGGGAAATGTCGGAAAAAGACTTCCAGAGCTTCATCTCGTCCTTCACCCAGTCATCGCCGGGCGAGGCTATGTTCAAATTGAACCACTTGTTCGTCTTGGACCGGGTATCTGAGGTATCTGACTCACGATAGTTGAGCACCGTTGGGTCAGCCACAGATCGCGTTTGCAAGATGATTTGGGACGTTTTCGTGAAGAAGTTTTGAATCACCTGAAGGAGTTTGGCATTTTGGGGCCTCAGCGGCGCCTTGTTGCCGCCAACGGCCTTATCTGTCATATCAGTTTATCAGAACCAGTGGAGGTGCCACACTTGGAAAATGGGACAATAATGGGATGTGCTGGTAAGGAAATTTCGTATCCTCGAGCCTTGAAGCAATTTCAAACAGAAATGTGGTAGCAGGCAGCTGATGTTGGATCCAGGCACCAGCAAGAGTTGGTGTGTGGAGGGAGGGGGAGGGGTGTCAGGTTCGACAGGAGAATATGCAAACTGGGGAGGATGATCCCGGATTGACGGAAGGAAACGGGAAGGTCACGTGTTCCTATTGAAGTAACAGGATTGCCGCTGTTCTGACCTTGTCTAAGAGAAGTGGTTCCGCTGAATGCTGCGTTTCCTGGTATACTATTGCAGGACCTAGTCACTTCGGGGCCTCCATGTTATGGCGCGGTCCTGCACACAGACCCCACACTACCGCCTTTACGCCCTGACTATGTGTCACTGTGTTTGCCTCCCGTATCACAGCCTGACTTGTGCCTCATTTGCGCACTTTGCCAACGGCACTGGGGGGCCATTCCGCAGCCACTAGGGATCGTATGTAGATCAAGATTCCTAATCAGGAAATCAGCGTGCACGGGCAGCCAATCAGCGTCGTTGCTTTTTGGTCACTCCTTCGCAAAACCAGATCTGATAAGCGGTCTTGAGATAGAGTCACGCTGAGGAGGACACTGGAATGACGAGGCAAGAGGGGTGTTTTGTAGGAGGTCTGGAGAAGTCAGTTTTAGTCAGCAGTCGGGAGTCACATGTCAGCGGAAGTCGACGTGTCGGGCTGTAGCTCAGGTCAGAGTCAGCATGGAACCAAGGAAGTAGGTAAAAAGGGCTAAATAGAGGAGCTCGAAAAGTTTCTGGAATCCGTGGAACAGGGCGACCCGAAGAGCTCATTGACCCTAGCACCGGGGCAATTGACGAAATCGGCAACGTCACGTTATCAGTAGCTTTGATCGTCAGACCCTGCAGAAACAGCGTTTCTGGACCCTGACCAACACAGGTGATCCACCTTGACAGCGCCAACGGGTGAAACAAAAGTCACTTGGGTGAAGCTTTACGTCTGTTGAGATGCATATGTAGATTTGAACCAGCGACTTTAAATCACCAAAACGGAACATTAGCAGGTCCAAAAAACCCCACAACGCAGAAGGACCCGGAAGTAAGGATCTGCCAGACATCAAAGCCTAAAGATGAAAACTCTGGATTTCCAATTTCCCCATCACTAAACCACAATTATTGATGAGACTCAAAATCGCTGTGGATGTGAATGGCTGCAACTCGCACCATATCTAACAAAGAGCCTGTCTGGCTCTCTGATTATTCACACAAAGAAGCAAAGCCCGCTGAAGCTCTCTTCTAGAACCCTTCTCCACGTAAGCCTCAGCCAAATCATAGGCAGGCCGCTTGGAACTTGGCAAAAGTGCAGTGTCCAACGCCATGGTACGACTCAAGTTCTTCCACACATTGAAATCGCTGGGGAAAAGCATGGCAAACTTTTGCCAGACGCCTCTTTTCTTCACTTCGGTCTGCTCCACTTCCGCCAAAAGCTGTGGCACCATACGGAAGGAGTCGGCAATAAGTTCCTCTAGCGACAAGCTCGAGAGCTCTTCCTTAATTGGCTCGTAATAGTCTTCAAGCTGATCCACCACGGAAATAGCACCCAACGTAAGCACAACCAAGAGGGACGAGCCGTTTTCCTCGATGAAAGCGAAGAGCTGGTCCAATGCCTCTTGCTTGGTTTCTGAAGTCCCGTAGGCATTGAGGACTTGGGCGATCAAGGTGACCATTCTCTGAGATTGACCGTGGGTTCCAAGCACAATCTTGAGCTCCTCCATGGCTTCGTCAAACTGGCCATTGAAGAAGAACGAGAGACCAATGACAATACGGGATGACAACTTGGCGTCCGTGACATCCTGTGTCTCTTCCTCCTCCGCCAAAACGTCCAATGTGACTTGAGCATGGTCGATGGCTTCGGCGTAATTGGCCAATCCCAAATAGATTCTAGCCAACTGAGTCTTAGCTTTGGCATACTCCACGAGAACAGTTTCACTTTCAGAATTCTCATACTTCTTCTCCAAAAGGTTACAGAGCTTTTGACCAGCCTCAATGGCCAATTGGTATGTGTGACAACGCTCACTCAAAAGAAGAGCCATCTTCAACCCAACCTCGTCATTCGGGTGAAATTTGAGGAACGCCTGGATAGCAAAATTGGCAATACTGAACTCCTGCGCAGCCTCAACATCTCTTGAGTCTTTGGCGCTTCCGATTCTGGCATTGACAATGGACATCGCATAGCAAAGCTGAGCCAAGGGTAATCTGCCGTTGGAGACAATATATGCGTGTGTGAAAAGCCTCGAGGCACTCTGCTTATCTTCTTTAGCGTCAGCTGTCAAAGCGTTACCCAACCAGGACTGGGATTGCTCTGGGGCCACAGAGGTGGCTCGGTCAAAAGCCTCCTGGGCTAAATCCGAATCGCCATAACGCAAGTACAAGGCCGCCAAATTCGTCCACACTTGTGGGTCCCTGTTGTTGAGAACAGACGCTTTGATGTAGCAATGCTGAGCAATCTCCGGGTTTTTGGAAACGAAACTGTTTCCAAGAGCCAACCAGAATTGCGCATTGCTTCCTTCTATCTTGATGGCGTCCTTGATGGACTGGATGGCCTTATCAAGAAGCTTGTTGTCACGCTCTTCGGTGCTGTTGAAGGCTTCTAAATAAGCCACACCCAAATTGAAGTAGGCGATGGACTTTTGGTACTTGTTGGCCTTGCTAGGGAGCACTGCAATAGCGCTTTTGGCAACGAGAATCCCTAGCAAACCAATTGCTTCAACATAGCTTCCATCTTCGAACAACTTCAGAATAGCTGCAACAGTGACGTCTTCCTCCGACACATCGACGTGTTTCAAGATCTCCACCACCTTCTCAATAGGGAAGTCTTGAATGTCCGACTGGACGTTGAGTCTGATTTTGAGCGTATTGTTGAGAGCTCTCCACAAATTCTGCGACGTCTTGTTCACAACTACCGCTCTGTGAATGGCGTCCAAGGCTTCGTCAGAAACTTTCAAGGTTCTACCGGTAAAACCACCAAGCAAAAGCTGGCCACAGTAACCAATGGATTGCTCGTAAATGGCGTTAAGTAAGCACTCCTCCTCGGGCCTGGCTTCGAGAGCCTCCTTCAAGATCGCAAGACCAGCGCTGTAGTCGCCTATTTCGCATGTAGCAACACCCAACATGTACTTGAGCATCCACGATTCCGGGTCCATTTTACTAGTACGCTTGAACACCTTGATGGCAGCATCGAGACGCCCACAGTTGTAGTATGCTTCACCGAGTCCAATCCAGCATTGCACATCCATAGCCTTCATACGAAGAGCCGTTTGGAACCACTCAATGGCTTTGGCATCATCTTGCCTGTTAAGAGCAGAACTCCCCAAAACACGGTATGGCCAGGATTTGTCTGGGTCTTCGTAGAGCCGACTGAACAATATACGACGGCTCTTTTCGGAGGTCACCACACGCTTACACAAGATATCGCTCACTTCCCACTCATTCTTCTCCGCAAGCTCAGTGACAAGGTACTTTGCCGAAGTGATTTCGCTGACATCGAGCTCAAAAGCACGGTAGAAGCATTTCTGTGCACGGTGCTTCTGGCCATAATGATCGTGATACAACACACCAAGCAAAGTGTAGGATGGAGCGTGTGACTTGGAGTCCTTCAACGAGCTGATCAAGAGATCATAAGCAGCCTGGACGCTTTCTTCACTAGACGAATCCTCCCAGAGATAGCTTTTGGCAAGACGCCATTTGATGGAAGCTTTCGTCTCCATGCCTTGCACGGAGTTGTCCTTTGTACCTTGAAGAGCCTGCTCAAGAAGTTCTCTGCCTTTCTGGTACTGTTTCTGCAACAAGTAGCACCAACCGAGCTCTTTGAGAGCGGTGACGTCTTCTGGGAACTTCTCAAGAACCATTGAAAGTGCCTTGTTGGCTCCGTCAAGCTCCATGTTCTCTAGCAAAATAAGCCCCTTGCCGACCATAGCCTGTGTGTTTTCTGGATCCCCAACGAGGATTTTATCGTAGAGCTCCAAGGCTCGAGCAAAATTCTTGGGTGCTTCATGGTATGTGTAGATCGTCGCAAGCAGGCACAAGATATCTCTTTTACAGTTTGCAAGCTCGATGCCGTAGGTTCTCTGAAGCTCAGCTAAATGGCGAATAGCAGTTGTGCATCTTTGAGAGCCCAGGTCGTATTCCTCGAGACTGACGAAGTAGCTGCAGATGATGCGGTGTGCCATCATGGAGTTGGAGGCTTTTGAGTAGCCCTCGAGCATCATCAGGAGGATTTCTGCTGGAGCAATCTCACCGTTGTCCTCGGCCTCGTCGTTACCTTCTTCCGTGACTCTGTCATCTTCGTCCTCAGGCGATTTTCTGGAGACATCCTTGAGGCCCAATTCCTTCTGGATTTTGCTTTTATCGAGCGGCCCGATCTCGCTCATCAAAAAGGCATACAAAAAGACACCCAAACCGTCGGTTCTGAACTTCTTGATGAATTCAAGAACCTCGTTCTCGTCTAGATCATTCATGGTCTTCGGGTCCTGGAGATCAAAATACAAAGTCCATGCAAAAAGATCGTTGGCCCCCACAAGCACCATATCTCCACATAACTGCTTCACATCCAGCAAAAGCTGTTTCTTGTCCGGCGAGATTTTGAGCAAATTGTACAAGTATTTAAGCAGCTCAGCCTCAAAGGCTCTTCTGAGCTCGTCGTCATCACAGACATCTAGAAACCGTTTGTAGAGCTCAGGAAGATCTGATCCCAGACGGATTTTCCACTCTATCGCATGTAATTGGGCCTGCTGGGTCGCCGTGAGGTTTCTGGGCAATTTCAACTTTTCCTTAGCGAGAATTGTTCTTGTCTTTTCATCCTGGGCGTTTTTGACCACGGTGATGAGCTTTTTGAGTGTTTCCTCCTGGGTTCCTACTGAGTCTCCCAAAAGCTCTCTCAATGTCGTTCCTGGAAGCACAGCACGAAGGAACTTTTCGTGCAAATCGGGATCATCGTGGTACTTATTAGCTCTTAAGTAGTTGTATAAGTCTTTCACAGCATCGCCAGTGGACACGCCTTGTTCCACCAACTTTTCAACGTAGTCAGTGAAAACAGTGAAAAACATGTCAAAATCGGTTTGCGACCGTACACTTTGAAAAAGCCCCTTCCAGCCAAGAAGCTGGTCGGCGTCGATTTCTATAGCTTTCTGGAATGGCTTCATGGCCTTGTCGAAGGCTCCTAAGAGTTGGTACGACTTGCCTTTGAAAATATAGGCGTAGTAATTCTTTTTATCTTCTTTAAGCGCCTCGTCAGCGTAGTATAAGGCGTCTTCAGGGTCATTTCTTTCAATGGCCGCCTTGGCTGCCTTGAGCAGCTGTTTGACAGACATGGTGGTTTTTCAAGAGTGGTGGAATTGACGTAAGTTGGTGTAGTGGGTGGTCACGTGTGGGATCTTGAAAAAGCCTTAGAAAAGCCTTTCTTGGGGTTTGGGGGTTTTGAAAGTAGACGGGGAAGGGTGGAGTCGGGAGACGAAACTTTAAAATGTTTCGTGGTCTGGTGGTTCTGGTTGATGATGTTAATTTGTGAGGAGAGGATATTGAGTCTTTCGCAGTAAGTAGGGTATCAATTGGGGACACATTGGGGGTTTTTGGAGAACGAAGTTTGCTTTTCAATGACTGGAGCGGCTGAAGATGACGAGAAAAGCTAGGGAATCTTGAAGAACTGCAGAAATTTATGTTCGTGGGATGTGTAATAGTGGTAGGGTTGGCTGCGAATGTGAAAATAGTGCTTCACAGTAGCCCCAGAGAGTCGACGAGGAGTCTATTAAAAAAAAAAGGTTAAGAAGCATCTTTATAAGCTCGGCACAAGATACAGCAGCTTTGTTTGATTTTAGTGTTTGAATTGGAGGGTTGCATCTGTGGGACATGAGGGCACAACAATGCCAATTTTCGGAGACCTTTGTATATCGGTGCAAAGCTAGAAGTCAAAGTATCAAGATGTACCGGCTTGCACAAAGAAGACACATTTAGTTAGAGGTCCCCTGCCTAAATTGCACGAATAGCCTACATCACACTATACATCCCAAAAAGTCCCACCTCTCCCAGTATAGAAAATTTAACGCTCAACAGCAAACTTCGAGCTTTTTGAATTGCTACTAGCATTTTTTAAATGTTTAGCTTTTATAGGAAGCTATCCTGAGAAGGCTTGAAAGCTATCCTGAGAAGACATGGAAGCATTCCTCCCATCACACAGCCTAGCAGATTAATTCTTAATAGCAGTAAGACATAGTCACTTTCCTCTTTCACCGAAATGAAAATCGGGACCGATTTAGGAGGGATATACTAGTTTTTCAAAACTTGGTCACGTGCGACGCACGTGCGCTATTACATACGCCCCAGATCTTCACCAAGTCTATAGATCCTCGAAAGACCAGCTTGTTAGCCTCTTCTAAGCCTCATTTTCATGCTCCATCAATCCATTACACCCCCCTTGCATTCCCGTCCCCCCATACCACATTCCAAAAACCGCGCACGTGACCGACTCATCTCTGGCATCAATTTTCTGCTACATACATTACAACCTCCAGGCTTCATCAAACCCACAAAACATAAACGCCCATGGCTCCTGCATCGCTCCTGGAGGCAGCTAAAACGCAGTCCCCGGCGTCGTATCTCTATACGACATTGGCCAGTTCTCATTTGGGTGAAACCTCTGCCATTGTCATCTCATCCTTGATCTCATATGGCAGATCCACTTCCAAACAGTTGGCTACCAACACAGAACTTTCGTTGAAGGCGGTGAAAACGACTTTGGTGTCTTTGGTCCAGCTCAATTGTGTGTTTTTCTGGAAAGAAGGGAAGGAGGTGTTTTACTCGTTCGATGAACGGGGCATTCAGAGGTTGTTGTATGCTGGAGATATAGTGACTCGAATCAGGGTGGTTTACGGGGACGACTACGCCCAGATCATACAGAATGTTCTTGAAAACGGCTCTTTAAATGTCAAAGAGTACTTGTCTTCTTTTGACGATGATGCGAAATACGAAACCTCAGATAGACTTCTCAAGTTGTACAACGATGGTTGGTTGCACAGACTACAGCCTCACGACTACTACCCTGTTGAAGACGTGTGGAGCATGCTTTTCCAAGAAACACTCAAGAACATGCCCCGTACGGCCACAACGAGTGAAATCAAGCGAGTTGCAGAGGCTAAAGCAAAAACCAAAGTCAAGTTCAACGACTATCTCTCCAAGGGCACAGACTCTAAAGATGTTTTTACTGTGGAGGCAGGCATGCAGAGATTCAGTCCGCTGATCACAGTCACATTCAATCTTGCCAGGTACGAGAAGTACCTACGCACAAGGGCATTGGCTGATTTGGCCAATCTGCGTTTTGGCCTACTCACTAGTAAGGTTTACGAGGCGTGCTGCTCACTTGTGGAGCAGAACTCGCCCGATTTGCATCATGCATTTCTCGAGGTCTCTGGGTTGATCAACGACCCGGAGGAGGAGAGATCGTACATTAGTAGCATTGAAAACGGGCTCATTGACTCGAAACGCACCGTTTTCAGCCTCCGCGATGTTCCTCGGGCCTTGTCGGAGAATGTGGATTTGAGGAACTCCATCTTGACGCAGAATTTCCTTAAACCACCCAAGAGAGTCCACATCAATGGCTCTGTGGAGAAAACCAAGAAGATCAAGCTCGAAGATGGCACAGCACAAACAGTGGAGGTTGGAGACGAGGACGAAGATGACGGGGATTACGTTTCTGATAATTCCACCGCAAAATCGCTTTCACTTATTTCTGAGCACGTCAGACTACTAACAACATCAGGCACTCCATTTCTCATGGAAGTGTCTCCCGGCTCCTACACTATTCCATACATGCAGCTCCACAAGGCTGTGAAGCAGCACCACCTCAATACGCTTGTGAAGACGACGTTGGGTGCTGATGCGTTGAGAGTGCTCCGATGCATTATACAGATGAAGTTGGTGGACGAGAAGGCCATTTCCAACTCGGTCTTGCTCAAGGAAAAGACGGTGAAAAACGAGCTTTACAAGCTCACGACAATGAATCTCTTGGAGATCCAGGAAGTGCCTCGTTCAGCGGACCGTGCTGCTCTGAAAACTTTCTATCTCTTCCGCCATAAACCCGTACTGGCGTACCGCTCCATCAGTGACGCTTTGGTCTACGATATGGCAGAGATCTTGACCAATGTTGCTCGCTTCAAGCTGGAAAATAAGATTCTCCTCGAAAAGTGTGATAGAGAAGATGTGAAGGGCCACGAGGAGGAGCTACTTCTCGAGAGTGAGCTCAAGACCCTTCACCAGCTCCAACACCGAGAATTGAGCAACCTCGGGCGCCTCAACCGAGTCATGTGGTTGCAGATAGTGTTTGGGCTTCTCTGAGGAGTTTCTGACACTTATATGGTCATGTAATGTATGCATTGGTTGATTGGGTGTAGTTTTCAGCTGGCTCTTTTGAATAGTCAGACTGGGTAAATTTCGGTGGAATGTTGAATTACGATCGTTACGGTTTTATTGGTACGGCTGAAGTTTTGACAAGCTGAAGTTTTGACAAACTAAGTTTTTGACAAACTGAATTTTTGACAAGCTAAAGTTACGACAAAGCAAATGAACCCTTACTTCTTCTTTAAACTGGAACTTGAGGTATCCAATGTGTTCTTGCAGATATTCAATTGACCGTTATTTCTCAAGTGATTGTCGTCTTGACTGGAGAATTTTCAAAAGATCTTCAACGAGCTCTGCAAATCACACAAAAAGCTTTAAATTACCAGGCAGATTTGTGGGAAAAACCTTCGTCATAATTGTCTTGTTTGATTTCGATTTCTTTGCATCGTCTCTTTCCGCATTGAACATTCTCCAAATCCTCAGCCATGAAACCTACATTGTTCTCACGAGCCTTCAATTACACCTTCAATTACACCTTCAATCAAACCTTCAATTACTTCAAGGAGATCACGGCGGCGGCCGCACTATTAACTATTAAGGCAACTACATATCGGAGTCCTGGCCCGGGTTGCACGTCTCGTACTCCAAGATCTTGAACACCTTCCAGATAGCGAATGCAATCACAGAACCCAAAATAGGGCCGACCCAGTAAATCCAGTGGTAATTAGGGAAAGAGCTGGCGGCAATGCAGGGCCCGAAAGAACGGGCAGGGTTCAAGCCAGCGCCCGTGTAGTAGATGGCAATCAAGTGGCCCAAGAAGAGGGCAATGCCAATGACGAAAGGCGCCATGAAGGTGGCTCTGGCCTTTTCGACAGCCAAGAACAACACAGTCAAGCACAAGAGAGCCGTGGCAAACGCCTCAATGAACACTCCTCTGGATCTGGAGGCTCCACCTCCAAGACTGTTAGCAAATGCAATTTCTCCAGGAGTCATGGCGGAAGCAGCACCAGCAGCAGCCATACCGGCAATCATCTGAGCAACCACCATCACCACGCCTCTGATGGGAGGAACGGCCTTGGCCAAGACCAACGTCAAGGTGACGGCTGGGTTCAAGTTACCGCCCGAGACTCTGAAGAAGATGAAGACACCCACCATGACGCCAAAACCAAAACCAAACGAAATCATGATCAATTGGCCTGGCGACGAGCCCTGGCCAGCTGGGGGAATGTCAGGCAGCTGGTTGGCGATCTGGGCAATGACAAAGGCCGTCCACAAGAAGATGAACGTGCCGAAGAACTCACCCAAAAACGCCACAATGTGGTTTGTGAGCGAGTTACCTGCTGGCTTGGCCACCAACGTGGGGTGCTGGGCATCAGGGATGTTTTCAGAACCGCCTTGGGATGCACCCTCCACAACGGTTTCGGCCTTCATGGCCTCGATGTCGGATGAAGCAGACATTGGATGATGGAGGGAAATGGCGTGGGGACCGGCTTCTTATATAGTTTTAGGCGGCGGCAGTGATGCACATGGCATTCTGCATCCCTGTCTGAGGTATTCTGGGTGACCATCTCTTGGGTTGCACTAGTAATATCGCAATGAGCATCACCACAATGGAGGCCACCTCCACCAGGAAATATCACCAATGGGTTCTGAAACTGGTGCTCTTGCAATCTGAAATCAAAAACCATCTCAAAATATCCCCCCTCCGATTGCTCAGGATCATCCTTGTGCTGCAGCGAACCCAGCACAATCTTCCACAATGCCGCTGGAGCCGCTGCGTCCCACAATGGGTTGTGTCCCAGGCCTGAAGCAGCGAATGCAAAAATTGCCATTGGCACCGCCCAGACCGGCGTTTGCGCTGTTACGAGCCAGGGCGGCTAATGCAATAGCCCATTTTGCAGCCAAGAATGGAGCAAGACGAAGAGCAGAGGTGGAGTAGCAACCCGCGGGGCTGTGGTTATTTTTTGTGTGGGATTTTGTCTGAGGTTATTTTTGGTTATTTTTGTGTTAGGATCGGTGGGTGACCAGTTCTACCGTAATTGACCTATGAGGGAGGGGCCTGGGAGGGCCTAGGCAGGGAGGGTTAAGCAATGCAGAGAGGGAAGAGGCGGCAGAGGGAAAGCATGGAATGGAAGCATGGAATGGAAGCAGGGAATGAAAAGCAGGGAATGAAAAGCAGGGAATGAAGAGGCAGGGATGCCGAAAGCAAAAACCATGCAAATTTTCCACCGCGGCTTGGTCCAGTAATTGCAATTGACATGCTTGACCAAACGCCGCACGCATGGAAAGCCACCAGCTCAGTCCCAGCAAACAGACAAACAGACAAGGCAAAAACCACAAATTCAAAATCCAAAGAAATCAAAATCCAGGGAATTCAAGAAAGCAGAATCCAACAACCCAAGATCAAAGAATCACCCGGACGTCCCTGGGCCGGCAGGATACAGCCGCCATTGTCCACGCAGAGCTCGGGCTGGGGCTGATTGTTCCATTGGAGCTGTGCTTCGGTGCGGCTGCGAGCCGTGGAGTCCTGCCAGCAGCGGCCCCTGATGGCGAAAAATGGAAAAAACGAAGCGTTTTTGGCCCTCGTGCGTGGAAGAAACCATTCACGCTTTTTTTTATGAATCTCCACCGCCGGGCCGTGGTTTGGCGGGACCCGAGTGAGGCCCATTTACGAGGAAAAACGAGAGCCGCGCTGATTCTGGCCCCGATCGGTGGGTTCGCGAGTTGGGGGGCAGGAGAATTCCCAGGGAGGCAGGGAGCTGAAACGCAATCAGGGGGGAATTTGGCTCTGGCTTACGTTGATTGGATTTGAGTTCTGGAATTGGCTTTGTGGTGGCTTTGTGAATCTCTGGCTCTGCTTTTGGTGATTTTGTCTGTGTGGTCTGGTGCGTTGCGGCTTCAAACGGCTGCCAAATTGCACACTCAACTTGCACCACGCACCACGCAAAAAACGCAACTTCCAACCGCCCCAGAGGCATTTGGACTGCGGCGGGGCCAGAAATAGCCGGTTTTGTTGAACCAGGTTGCAACCAAAGGTTCCATGCGTCGGATTTTCCTGGTCGATCTTTGATTTAATTTGCCGTTGTGATCCGCTGGCCCCTGGCGAAGCCTCGGCTTATTGTTCCAGGCGGAGGAGAAGGTCATTGAAAAAAAAAAAGAGACTGGGGTGAAAAAAAGGATGGAGAAAGAGCGCTTGACGAAAAGACACCAAGGAAGAGGCATCAGGTGCGTGGGTCTAAACTACATAAGTTTTGAAAAGGTCTTATTTCCCTGGCCTCTCCGGCCTCCCTGGCATCGATAAAAATAGACTATGGCTCATTCCCAATGGAAGGGAATGCGTGGGTGTTGAGATTTGCTTTTCATTGTGGTCCATTGACAAGCCCACACCGCCAAGCTCAAAGCCACTAATCCAGATCCAGCGGGCATCATCCATGGCGGTTGCCTTTTGCTCCTTGGCTAATTTTTATGTTCTACCATTGTTCCCATTCTTCGTCGATCGTGATTTTCCTCTAAGCGTCGCTTGTCGGAAGCCCAATTGAGAAGTCGTCCTCGGGTACCAAAACGTGCAATCTCCGTAAACCATGTAGCGGCGCTAATGACCAGGCAGTCGCCGTGGCATAAACCACTCAAGGCGTTTTTCTGCAATTTTTCAATTTGCGTTTTCTGCCTTCGCATAATATCGCCAAATCAAGACCACTCGGTCATACCAATTGAAGATCTCAGGGATGGCTCGGCTGAAAATCCCTCTTAGCTCCATGCAACCCCAATTCGGGTGGAAATTTCTGTTCTGCTACTAACGGCGGCTCGATGAGCCGATGGTCTAGAAATATGCAGAGGGGGCTAATTGTGACATTGCTTCGCCACAAGGCCGGAAAGTCCGCGCCCGCCACGAGTCTTTTTTGCAGTCTATTCGTGGCTCTTTGAAGTTTCAACATTTTCCCTCTGGCTTTTTTTTGGGCTTTTTTGTTCACAGTTTCTGAAGGTATGTGAATTATTTCGCAGCCTCTGGGGTGCTTGCATGTTGCAGCCGCCAGTGAAAAAAGCAGTGATGATTGGACTCTTCTAAATACGTGATCCATCCACTACTTCAGGCTAATACATAGACCCGAATTCCAAGGAATAAACACAAACATGAGGAAAATGAAGATGGTCTAAAAGGGTTTGTCACGTGAGCTTCCACGTGCGACACGTGCTCCTCCACGTGACCCATCAATGTCTCAGTCGTTGCTACTCCATCAACAGTATCAATCTATACCATCATGAAAAAGAACGGCAGAAGTTCTATGCCCGGTCCCAATGAAAGCTCGTTTCGGCATAGACACCTGCAATTGACAAATTCCCTGTATCTAGAGCCTCCAGCCGATAGTCTCTCGGGACAGCCAGATCCAGACCTGTTAGTATCGTGGATTGATGGGTTGAAAGACAAAGTGGACGAGACCCTAGACCAGCAGCAGTTTGAGCTCCTGCAGCTACATCTAACCCTGAGAAGGGAGGACTTAAAGGAAAAGTACAGACATGAGATTCACCCGGCACCATTCGATAGTCTAGGTGAAATCCTCCGAAGAAACCAAGTCAGAGAACCAGTCCGCGCCGATTCACCGTATCCCGAGGAGCAGAAGGTTCTAGAAGGAGAAGAGGATGAGGAGGAGCTGGAAGCTTCAAATAGACAGGAAGACGTCGACGGTATTGTTGAAATACTCACTGAGGAAGAACCTGAGGAAGAAGAAGAAGAAGAGGACGAGGAAGAAGAGGAGGACGAGGAAGAAGAAGAAGAGGAGGAAGAAGAAGAATATGGTTCATACGATGAAGGGCTCAACCTTGTCGAGGGAAGTGCCGAGGGTGCTCAGAATCTACATCCGGAGTTGAGCCAGTTTGCTGAAGAAGCTCTAGGTGTGGAAGGAAACTACTACGAAGATGAAGTGGACTTGGACATGGAGGACCACGATGGCGAGTTTGACGATGATTTAGCCGAAGAGAGTAATATTTTTGAAACGCCAAAGTACCAGCTCCGTGACGGCAGACCCAGATTATCCGACTATCCAGCTCAGCGAGACGCCTCTGCGGAGGAAGAACAGGAACCTGAAGAAGAGGAATCCGAAGAAGAGCGCTCCGAAGAAGGAGAGTCCGAAGAGGAAGAACAGGAAGAACAGGAAGAACAAGCTGAGGCATCTGATGAAGACGGAATCATTGTGCTTTCTAGCGATGAAGAGCAAGAACAAGAACCTGCAGAACCTGAAGCTCCTAACTTCCAACCAGCCAGCCAAGTCCAGTACTCCCAGTACCCATCCAACTTGTATGCTGATGATGCTGAGCGTTATAGCGAAATGGAAGGTTCTGACGATGCTGCCCAATTGTCTGAGGAGGAGTCCGAGCAGATTTCTCGTTCTGAAGAGACTGATGAAGAGTCCGAGGCAGGTTCTGAAGCGAAGTCCGTCGAAGAGAAACCAGACCTCCACGACAACACTGAGTATGATATTGATGAAGAGCCCCAAGCTGATGCGGAAGATGAGGGCGAGACTCTCGATTCTTCGAATTACTTTGCCACTGCTAATGACTCCCTAGAACAAAGCGTGCTCGCTGGAATTGCTTCAAATGCCCTTCCAGAGCATGTCTTGGATCAGAAACATCCTTTGGATCGCATGCTTAGTGACTACCTTGCAGATGTGGAATCAGACGGTGGCGCCTTCAAGCCTAGTACCCAGTCAACTGAGCCAATGCCCATTTTTGAAAACAACCAAATCGAAACGCCTGCTCCAGAAAAGTTCGATTTGGGTACTCTGTCAGCCAGCAAAAAGAGCGAAGGTGACCCCAGTGAAGGCTCAATGGCCGATGCTGACACAGATAAGTCTGAAGAGCTCCCAAAAAGTGACGATTCACCTTCCAAATCGAGTTTCCCTATCTTCAAAACCGTCACACCTGACTCTCCTAATACCGTTCTTCAGCAACTCAAAGCTACCGAAAAGCGTTTTGGTTTAAAATTAGATTCCGTCAGAGACCTTGAGGCGCAGCTCGGTTTGCCTTCCTCTGTATCGTCTGAAAGTGAACTGGACAGTCAAGACAACTTTGTGGATGCACCAGCTTATCTACCTACAGACCTCGGTATCGCCCTGGACCACGAGGACAAATCAAATGAGGAATCAGACGACCATGTTGACGTGAACATGGAGGAGGCACTCCAGTCATTTATAGAGGAAGTGCAGCTGAGATCTGATTCGAAAAATGACTCGGACTTGAAAAATCTCGACGAGTCCATTGACCTTGTGTCTTCCAAACTTGCCAACGAGGCTGCCGAAGCATGCCTCAATAAGGTTGAGAAGAACGATCAGACTGACGATGATGCCATGGTAGTTGATGAAGACAGTACTGGTGAGCATCACGAGAGTGACACCAAAATTCCCAAGGTCACTGTTCACACACTGAACCACAGAAGCGCTGATTCCTCGTCTGACGAAGAAATGCATGACACTAACCAGACTCGTCCGAGGTTCAACCAGCTCAAACTTGATCGTGGCGAGGAGAATCATCAAAATCAAGATCAGCTTACCGATACCGAGTATGTCTCAGCTATCGAGACAGAAAACTCGTCAGCTCAAGCTTCACGCCAGGCTTCCTCTATCAGCATCCATCTGGTGGACAACAAAGTATTACCCTTTGAGGTTATCAAAAAAGCCCAGAAAGACCCGCATCACACCATTCCCATCTCTGTTGATCAGGATGGCAAGAAGTACGAAATGGCACCTTGCCCAGCTCCTGGCGGCTACAATGTCACATTGAAGGAACTTGTTGCCCCAGAGAACAAAAATCGCTCTATTGCCCTGTCAAGTATCATCGCCCATGCACCGCAGGACTCAATCGCTGATGCTGGTAGCATTGCAACCTCCGTGAATGATCCTGAAGGTCTGCAACTGTTAGGAGCTGCATTTGCCCATGCTGGTCATGGCCACAGTAGTGATGACAAGGATTCAGATCAAGCCAATGCTAATGCCAATGCATCAGCTCAAGCGGGCTCCAATGAAAAGGATGATGAGGCTAAAGCAACTGCTGAAGCTGATGCAAAGCAATCTAGCGATGGTAAAGCGAGAGCCACTGCTGAGGCAAGTTCGGGGTCTGGAAGTAAAGCGGAAGCTACCGCCAAAGCTGACTCGGAATCCGGTGACGGCAAGGCTCGTGTCACGGTCAGAACAAAGTCTAACAGCGACACCAACGCAGAAGCTGATGCACAATCACATGGTGACAGCAGTCAAGCGAAGGCCAGTGCTTATGCTACTTCTGACGGTGATCTGCATCATCAAGCAGATGCAGAGGCAAAAGCAGAAGAAGGAGATAATTCTGCCTCCGCTGAAGTCACCCATTCGAACAACGAAGGAAATGATTCAGCAGAGCAGTCAAGCAACGCTGGACTTCAATCGGCACCTGAAAGTAGGAAAAGCCTCGAGGACTACAGGGGAAGGCGAAGCTTTTTCGATTTCCTTAAACCTTGGGGCAGGAAAACTGAGCGCAAAGAACCTGAACCTGCTTCAGATACCACCATTGAAATTGCCGATCCCCAAGTCCAGCAGAAAGACGATGACTTAGATGCTTCCCAACCGAACGTTGATGAAAGTTCAAGAGATCAGCTTTGGGATGAAGTTCCTCAAGAAGTCGACGAAGAGGAGATGTCAGATGGATTGGGACCTGATGATGCTCCCGAAATTGACGGAATTGCTTCAGACGATGGAGTTGGCGAAGAGTTCGAGGATGCTCCATCTGACGATAGTGCTGAATCTGAAGACGCTGGAGATCTGGTTGCTGAAGACAACGCCGAAGTCGAAGACGCGGTTAAAGCTACCTCAGAGGAAGATGCTAAAGCAGACGATGTTGCTGAAGCCATTGATGTTGAAGCCGATGGTGCTGCCGAAGCAGATGATATTGCTGAAGATGATGATGTTGAGGCTATCGATGTTGAGGCTGATGATGTGCAAGACAACAACAAGGAAGGAGCTGAAGAGGTTGCAGACCAAAATGATGAAAATGGGCTTGCCGAGGAATCAGAAGTCGAATCCGAGGCTGATGGCGATGAAATCGACATTGAAGCCGAAGAAGAGGGCCCATTGGTCATTGAACCAGAAGAAGCAGACCCCACCTTTGTCATCTATGAAAGCGGCACAGTTGTGGAGGGGTCTGACCCTGCTTCTCCAACTACCGTTGAAGAACCTGAAGCAGAGGAGTCAGACTCGTTTGAACAGGAGGTATCACAAGCGGTCGACGATCTCGTCACAGAAATCTTTCCACACCTTGATCATGACGTTGAGTCTCCTTCCGAGGTGATTGAGCCCGCTGACGACGTTGACCACGTCATTGAGGTCTTCGAGGAAACTACCGATGTCATCAGACCCTCCCGAATCGATGAGCTCGAAACGGCTCAAAATACACCAGAGGCTTATTCGACTGTCCTGGCCGAGGAAATCGAGGAAAAGAGAGGTTTGAAAAGACGTGGAGCTGCCATCTTGTCTTCTCCAGCGAAAAAATTGAAGTCAGTTGCCGAGAAGTTGAATCCATTGCATTGGTTCTCTTCGAGCGATACCTCCCGTCCAAGCTCTTCGGCGTCCAGCATTCCTGTCCCAGAACTTGATGATATCGAAGTTGACTCCATGACTAATGATGAGGACTCTTCCTCGGAATCTTATTCTGAAAATACCTCGGATTATCTGGAAGAGGATTCTGAAGATGAAAACAGAGTCGAAGATGCAATTGTTTCAGAGGAGAACTCAGTCAAAGATAGCTCTGTTGTTCAAGAGGTGGAGGGCAGTGGTTTGCAGAACGAGTTTTCATTGCCTAATGCACTTGAAACCCTTGAGACCGTTGTTTCTGAACTGATTGATGTACCGCTTAGTGAGCAAGAACTTAGTGAAGATCCAGAGCAAGCGACATCTGGTGACGACGTTGAAGAGGCAGATAGTGAATTGCCTGGCTTTGTTGAACAATTAGGCGACTCTATCGTCGACGATGTTGTGGATGAAGATGCTCATAAGAATCGTTCTGATCTGGAAAATGAACTCGCTGACCAAGATGAAGTGACCAAAGTTGTTGAGGATCTCGCTGAGGAGATAGCCGATGGAATTGCCGATCAAGCTGCTGATGAAATTGCTGAAGCTGCTGCTGAGAACGCTGCTGAAGAAGTTGCTGATGAAGTCGCTGATGAAGTCGCCAACGAGGTTGCAGCTGAAGTCGCCAACGAAGTCGCCAACGAAGTTGCCGATGAAGTCACCGAAGAAGTCGCCGAAGAACTTGCTGAAGAAGCTACGGAAGAACTTGCTGAAGGAATTGTGGAAAAGGTCGCCGATGAGGCTGCCGATGAAGTTGCGGAAACTCTCGCTGGCCAGATTGATCGGGAGGTTGCAGATGAGTTGGTGGATGATGTTGTTCTGGAAGCGCCAGCTGTTGCAGCTCCAGCTGAAGAGGAAGAAGGTGGTTCGAATGATTTTGAAGAAACACCGATCAACGTTGTTGAAACGCCCGCTGTCAATGAGCTGGCGGCTGAGTCTGAAATGGCTGACGACGCAATTGTTGATGAGTTTGAAGCTGCCACTGACAACGAACCTGAAGACCTCAAAGCTTCAGCCCGCAGCCAGGTCAGGCCCTGGAGTGCTGCTAGTCTCGAGTCCATGAGTGAGCTTCAAGATTCTGTGCCTGCTGTTCCACAATTCCACCTCATTCGGCCAACCTTGGAGCGTTTGTCAGGTGGATTGGAGGAGCAGGAAGACTCTGCTCTTGATGACGCTGAGCCTGAGAAGCCGGTGGAGAATAGGCCCTCTACCCCTGAGAGTGATCAGCCTCCACCTGAAGTTGCTGCTGAGCCCAGATCCCCCAAGAGTGAAAACACAGGCTCTGTTTCCGATATCTTCAAGATTCTCCAGAATAAGATCAATGAGCGTATTGAGCAAAAGAATGAGCCAAGTGATCACGAAACCAGTGAACATGAAACCAGTGACCACAAGCCAACAGACGAACCAACAATGGAAGAGAAAGAGGCTGTTGACGAGCCTGTGAAGAAAAGAGGCCGTGGTCGTCCCCCCAAAAATTCTGTTCAGCGTGAGGCAAAGAAAGACTCCCAAGAGGAACAACCACGGAAGACAACTGGCGCAGGACGTCGTCGGAAACATCCGGTTACCCCGGAAGCTGACGAAACTGCGAATGACGCTCCAGCACGTTTGACGAGGGGGCGGAGAAGAAGGGGAAGTGCCGTTGACCACAAGGAGGATTCCGTCGATAAAACTCAATCAGTCTCCAATGATCAAACTGAGCTGGCAGCAAAAGACGACCAGGAACCCAGAGCTCAAAGTGAAGAAGCTGTCAGCCCAAAGGGGCCTCCAAACACTGTCAAAGAAGAGGAACAGGATCTATCAAGAGATGAGAAGCCAAGTCAAGAGGCTCCAGCTCTAGAGACCTCCAGTATTGCCTTGAGGGTCAGAAGAAGAGCTGCTCCGAAGTTTGACGATGAATCAAAACATTCAGAAGCTGATGGCAGTAAAGGTCCAGAAGACCTCAAAAAGAAGACTGAAGAAAAGCCTTTGCCTGAAGCTGTTGGTGTCAAAGATGAGCAACCCCTTGAAGATGAAGCCCCTCCAGCACCTAAACGCCGTGGCCGCAAGAGAAAGGCCCAGAAGCAGAAGGAAGAAACTCAAAACAAGAAGGCTGTTGGTGCAAAAGAGAAGAAACCAAAGGTCAAGTCTGAGCATGGCAAATTGCAGCCAGAGCTCGCCAAGAAGGTAAAGAATGAAGAGCAGACAGCACCATCAAAAATTGCCACACGGACCAGACGTTCCACAAGACACAAAGACGAGAATCCGGAAGAGGCCGTGGCCTCGTCACCGCCTCAACTGACCCATCAACTAGCACCTGACATTGAGCAGGAGCAGCTTCTTTCACCTAGAAAGACACGAACCTCTGCCAGAACACGTGGCTCCCAATCGTCACCTTCTGCTGAGTTCAGTCCTCCAATGCCAAAGCTGAGAACCGCCTCAGGCAGTAAATGGCAGCTTGATCTGTTGGATCACCCGGCTTTGAGAACAAGATCGAAGTCGCCAATTAAGCGGACAATCCAAGAGCTCTCTCTGGACATGGAGGAGGAACAACCAAAGAGAAGAAGACCCAATGTACGGAAGAATGTGCAAGAGGTGGATGCCGAGGAGAAGAGGCAGGAGGAAGAAGGCAGAGGAAGACGCAGACGGCGGGAATGATAAAAGCTCTCATGATAGATGAAACGATAATAGAAATGTAAATGATTTAGCAAGGATGGAAATGATGTAGCAAGATCTGCCATGAAACAAGGTGGCTAGGTAGACTTATCCGATGCCTCTAGCTCCTAGTCAGACATTTGAGCCTCTCCCTTGATTTAGTGGTGACTAGAACGTTCTTAATTGCATTAATACCAAGATTACAGAAAAAGTAGGGGTTGGTTTTAGCCAGTTCTCTGGCTTCTAGTATGTCTATAAGTCTTCAATCTCTATAATCTGTGTTTCCTGGGTAGATCCCAGAGGAATAAATAACGGCTATGCTAAATGTTTCATGCCAAACTCGTATGTGGTGAAAAACACCATATTCACAAGGAAGGAACGAGCCATGGAGATACCCAAGCCTCTATAAATGCGGGTGCCAAACTTGATTTTGCGTGATTTCGGAGGCAACGGCTCTTCACCACGCTGTTTGCGCAAAATGTTCGTGACTATGTCTTTTTGGATCAACGACTTGGTGGTGTCAAAGGGGAAAATAGACGCCCAGCACACAACACCGGAGGTTCCGCCTGCGATCATGATAGAAAACGGCGACGCCTTCATTGGGTCCGAATTAATAACAGCATTGGTGGCCCATTTGATAGACTCATAAACGGCAAAATAAACACCCGATCCCAAAGCGTCCCTTGCCAAATGGTAGCGGTAACCCAGGTACAAGCCGGTAAGGCCCTCGTACTTGACGATTGACTTGAAGGTTTGGAGCGTGCCCACATGAGGCGAGACGGTTGTTCCTTGCGTTTTTCCCGCCCGTTTCACCGCCAAGGAGGCGATTTGGGAGTACACCTTGGTGAACTCAAACGGACAAGCAAAGATAGAAACACCACAACCGGCGGCAGCGCCGGCAGCGAAGCACACGGGGAGGTTCCTCAAAAGCGGGTAGCCCACGTGGTCGTTGTTTTGCCACCCGTAAAGCGCCTCGTAGCAGTATGGCTTGGTGTTTGTAAAGATGGTCACACTGAGGGAACGAACAAAAGAGGTCAGCACCAACGGCGCCATGATACCCCGGAAAAAGCCCCGAATTCCCTCGTGCTTCAACGTCGAAACAATACAGTTCAGGTACGAGCTGAACTGCTTGTACGTCTGCATTCGGGTCTTGACAGTGTCAAAAGGGAACCCAATGGTAGTGGAAACTAGCGAAGTCAGATACGCCAAGATGGTCGACTTGTATGGGAGAAGCGGAGCAGGGAAAACCCGAAGAGCCGTAGTGTGGTCGATTTCGCCAGTGATGGCGGGGATCGAGCCCCTTGGCGTGGGTTTCTCCATTGACAGGAGGAAGAGTGGTGGTAGATAAAGATTGGGCTTGATAACGGTGTGCAGGTGGATACCGAGACGAGTGATCCACTGTGGATATGAAGAGGTTTGAGGAAAGGGTCGATTGGATTGGAGAGGAGTTTTTTGATTGGTTTTGGAGATTGGGGTTTTTTGGCACCGCTGGGTCTATGGTTATGTTCGAAGGGTTCCAGGCAACTGGTGCAGTGTGCAGTGCGGTTGACTGAGTCAAGGTAGTAGCAAGATAGGGAGGGGGGAGGAGAGTGGTTTCTTCTTTTGTGTTTTGATTTGGTTTCTAATCTCTCTGCTGAGTATAGAGAGGTGTTGAAGATTTTCGAATGTGTCGTTGTGCCCAAAATCAAGTGCCCATCTCCAGACGAGTCAACCTTGCGTGCACTCCGAGTCATCTGAGTCAGATGGGCAGTGACAGCAATGGGCCTACAAATTGGTGAAGTTGGGAAATTGATAGAAGTAGGGTAGTTTAGTTAAGCCACGGATCACAATCGAGGGGATTTTTGGGTCATTCTGATTGCGCAATGGTGGGTGGACTCTTGTTTTTCGCAGCCATTCTGGTGATGGGTAATGGGAGTAGGAGATGCACTTTCGACGATCAATTTTGGAAATGTAGGATATGATTTCAGAAGCTTTAGAAGGTGTCCTGTGATATAGTGTCACTGCTAAGATGATAGTAGCCTGGCTCGAAATCGCCAGTTCTCCCAATTAATCCAGGGTTTCATTGCTCTGGGTTTAAACTTATTAAAAACTCTTAATCGTGTGAGGCTGTTGGGGAGGCCTCGTGTACTATTGCCTCAGCCTAATACCGGAGTTTTGGAAGTGATGATTAAAGGTAGAAAAGAATATCTGTGGCTTTGGCCGTTTCAGTCTTCGAGTGGCTCTCTCGGCCTCTTGCGGGAGACAAAAAATGTCTCTCCATTCGATTCTCTTTCTCCAAAGATAAAGCTTCAAGTTTTACTGTTCATATCACCGTCGTCGAACTCGATATCGTTGATTCAGCTGAAATTGCATCCTTGGGTACGAGAGGCTGCGTTAGGTGGTACAGACTCTTCTCATTATGGGTTCTTCAATGATATTCTGATTCTACATCACAGAGCATCTGTATTATGTGATCAACGACTGAGTCCTTTTGAGGGCATGCTGGTGTCACTTATATATCTAGAGTGGAGATTTATGAACAGAGTAAATCTGAAAGTGTCCATGGTTTAGTTTTCCTCAGAAACATTTGGCCTTATAAAATGGCTCCTGCCAATATTATCTCTCTTCAAGCACGTACGAGTAAGATTGAATTAAAATTGACGCAAGTGCCAACGACACCTATATTACATTGGATTACCTCACTCAGTATACTGGCAGAAATGGCTGCGAAATATCTCAAAGGTCCACTGCAAAACAAGCCACAAGACCGTCAACTCCAGTTTCAGAGATTTCAAGCATCCATATTGGATTAAAAGATCCTGGATCAAAAGCTACATCCTTGACGTCCATATACTCACATCTATAGTCTTCAACTGCAAACCAGCTACCACTGACGGACCAATCTTTCTTCAGAAGCTTCCAAAAAAAATGAATCCTCCAAAACCCCGTTTGCCAACACGCTCAAAACACTCACTTGAGCTCAGCTTTCCCCACACTTTGTCGGTTCATCTAATCTCAGAGGGATCTCACCATCTCCACCACTTCTCCTTACAACCACGACTCAGCCTCCACTCAGACCGCTGACCGTGTCTATTTTAAGTCTCTCCTGGGCCGAAATCCCCAGAACTCCTAACCAGCAAATCCCCTTTTTTCAATTTTTTTTCGAAAATTTTGACTCTCCCCTTCTCACACTCCTCAACTTTCTCAGACCGTTCCATCTCTCCGATTCACACAAAAGTCATAAACGCGCACTATACCAACACATCACCAAACTACATACTCCTTGAAAAACCGCCATGAACTTCTTGCGGAGGAGGAAAAATAGCGAGGACGACGACCTCACCGAGTCAGAAACCTCGAATGTCCACAAACTGAGAAAACCCCCAAACACGGCGTTTCGCCAGCAGAGATTGAAAGCATGGCAGCCTATCCTTACACCGAAAACGGTCATCCCGTTCTTGTTCTTGCTAGCCATTGTGTTCACGCCGTTGGGAATCGCCATCATATACTCCACCTACAACGTGCAAAAACTCGAGATCAATTATTCCAAGTGTGGAGACGAGGCACTGAGCTCTTTCTCCTCGATTCCGGGGAAGTACACCGGCTACCATTTCCAGGGCACCAGCGACGGGCCAGACTACAAATGGAAGGTGGAGAGCGGCACGGACGCCCAGGGCGACGAGACAAAAACGTGCGTTGTTCAGTTCAACTTGCCCAAGGACTTGGATCCTCCAATCTATCTTTTCTACAAGCTCACGAACTTCTACCAGAATCACAGAAAATACGTGGAGTCGTACGACACGGCACAGCTACGTGGCGAGGCTGTGCTGACAGAGAGCTTGAATTCGAAGTGTAAGCCGTTGAGAACGAAAGAGGTCGACGGAGTGGAAAAAGCTGTGTATCCATGCGGCCTCATTGCCAACTCCATGTTCAACGACACGATCTCCAGCCCTGTCTTGCTCAACTCTAGAAGTGGAACCGACAACGAGACTTACATTTTGTCGGAAACAGGCATCACCTGGTCTTCAGATAAGAGCCACCGCTATAAGGAAAAAACAAAGTACGACTACCGGGACATTGTGCCTCCGCCAAACTGGGCCAAGCGGTTCCCCGACGGGTACAACGAGACGAACGTGCCCAACTTGCACGAATGGGAGCATTTCCAGAACTGGATGCGTACTGCTGGTTTGCCTGAGTTCTTGAAGTTGTACTCCAAAAACACCACCGAGAAGTTTTCCTCCGGAACCTACGAGATGCGGATCGACTTGAACTACCCCGTCCTGCTTTTTGGCGGCTCCAAGTCGCTTGTGCTCACCACCAGCTCCGTCCTTGGCGGTCGTAACTTGAGTCTCGGCATAATCTACATCATTGTGGCCGTGATCTCGTTGGTGTGTGCTATAGCATTCTTCCTCCAGCACTTGATCAAGCCAAGAAAGGTCGGCGACCACAACTTCTTGCTGCAAGAGGGTGCTTTCCGTGAGGGTCCTCCCACCTCTTATAGAGAGCAGCTATAGGCTCCAGACACGAGCTGTCTGCTTGAATCAGCTACAACATAATGACACGGACCTCAACAATTTTTTGACCGATAGGTCGACAGGGCCTACTCTTAGCTCTTTTTGTATACTCTCTGGGACGTGCGCGGCTCAACACATCTACAAATCAACCTTTTTGGAGGTGCGACTACTCCCACCCTTACTATAGTGATGAACGTAAATCCACACCTCCATCACCTCCAGCAGCAGTATCTGCAGCAGAATTCCCAAAGCGGGCAATCGCCGCAATTACAGCAAATGCTGATGCAACAACAACACCAGATTCAGCAGCAAAGACAGCAGTTGCTTAACCAGCATCTTCAACAACAGCTGCAAGGATCCTCAGCCAATCCGCTTTTGGCGGCTTTAAATGGCGGACAGAACCCGTCCATCGCCACACCCGGCAACAACCAGAAAGTCAATCCGCTCTTACAATTACAGATGCAGCAGTTACAGCAACAACAGCAGCAGCAGCAGCAGCAGCAGCCCCAGAGAATGTTCAACACCCAACAGCACATACAGCCACAATTATCACAGGGCCAGCAGCCCCAGCAGGTGCCAATTATAAAGGATGTGTGGAACTTCAACTTGGAGCATGAATTCAACAACCTCCGCTCTTTCATCGATGACAAGTCGTCCAAGGTGTTTATATCCATCCACCAAGAAATCCCCGGAATCGTGGCCCGTCCCTTGGGCACATTCAAGCTGTCGGCAGACTACCACTTCCAGTGCTTGAGATCGAACTCGGATATCTTGAACCTCATCCAGCTCTCCCTCTGTGCGGTGAAGATGCAAGACGACAAAATCAGTAATCTGGTCATCTGGCAATTCAACTTCGCATATGATCTCACACAGGAGATGTTCAACGAGGAGCATCTTTTCATGTTGTCGCAGACATCCCAGATCAACTTTGCCATGCACATGAGCCAGGGCATTTCTCACTTTGCATTCGCCGAACTCATGATCGAGAGCGGGCTCCTCTTAGATCCTTCCATCAACTGGTTGAGTTACCATTCCGGCTACGACTTGGGCTTCTTGGTTTCTTTACTTACGAACGACATCTTACCTCACGACGAGAAGGAGTTCTTCTGGTGGTGCAAGAAATACTTTCCCAATTTCTTTGACCTCAAGCATATCGGCAACCAGCTTTTGAGCGGCAGCGGCAAAACTGGCGCCGGATCCAACGCCAACAGCGAAATCGGTGGTCTCAGCAACTCAACGTCTGTTGGAGCCGCTGGCGATATCAAAAAGGGCCTCACGGGGAACAACAAGCCTTCGGTAGAATACCTTGCAGAGGAGCTTCACCTCCTTCCCATCTCCCCGCTAATCCGCCAGTATTTTGCCTCCACCACAACAGGCCAGTTTGCCGGTCAGCAGCATCAACAGATGACGTCGACCCTACACGCCTACTTGTTGATGGAGTGCTTCAAAGAGCTCTTTAGACAGTTGGGCGGAGACTTCTCTGTGTTCGAGAAATACAAAGGCTACCTCTTTGGTCTTGGAGATGCTACAGGGACTCAGGAGGACAAGGCTGCAGCCGCGGGGAAACAGTGGTGAATATCCAATCGATCGAACCGTAATGTCTATGTAAAACCCATCCAGATGATAAACGTATAGATCTAATGTACAATAAATTACTCTTTATCCGAGGCTTCCTTCTCTTCCTTCTCCTCATCCTTCTCCTCGTCCTCTTCCAATTTGAGTCTTTTGGCAGACTCTTGAGCCTCCTTCTCCATCTCTCTTTCAGCTCTCTTTCTCTTGAACTCGGCCTTCTTGTCCTCGCCAGTTCTGACCTCCTCATCCTTAGGAGGCTGCACAAACCAGGGGATCTTACCTCTGTTGAAGTCGTTCAAAACCTGCTTGGCTACAGCACTTTCGTCTGGCTCACCACCTTTCAACAATCTTCCGTGCTTTCTGGCAATGAGCTCAATGAACTCCGTACTGGCCTTCTCTAAAAGCGAGGGGTCTTCCTCGTAATTGCTCCAGCCCTTTATCTCGTAGGTTCTCTCCAAGTGCTTTCTCTCACACTTGGCGAGCATATCAGGAATATACTGTTCTGGGTTGGTTACATGCTCGACTCTGACCACACCTCTGAACAAAATGTCCGACTCGGTGTCTTTGTTGCTGGGAGGCACAACACCAGGACAGTCAATCAAAAAGATTCTCTTCATCAAGGTGATGTACTGCCACACCTTGGTCTCACCGGGAATAGGTGCAACCTGGCACACTTTCTTCTGGCGCAAGGTGTTGATGATGGAGGACTTACCAGTGTTGGGGTAGCCAATGAAACCGACAGAAACCTGCTTACGGTCCGAATGCAAAGTAGAGAACTGGCGCAACAACTGGATCAAAGAACCCTTACCGAACGAGTTTTTGATCGAGGCGTGGAACGCCAACGTTGGGTATGACTTGGACAAATGCTTGACCCAAGCAGCCTGGATGTTAGTAACAGAAAACCGCAAAATTAGAGCGGTTGCAAGCGAGAGAAAAGAGTGTCGGATTCTATACTACGGGCAAGCTTATAAGGGAGCAGAGCTCCAAGCAGGCCCAACTCAGAAGATTCCGAAATCTACCCTGTGGCGCCGATAAAAACTATCAGCAGTGCAGGCAAAGCCATGGCCAAAACGGCCACAGCACCTTGAACAAGGGCCTGCGGGCGGGTAGCATTGATCTTCCAAAGACGTAACAGGCAAATGCGTGGAAAGTCGAACGAATCGGCACATTCACCCTGACAAAGGTATTTGGGACAAAAAGCTTGCAACCGGTCGAAAACAAAAACAAAAGTATACATACCGCTACCCAGGTGGGCACGAGATCACACTTGTTCAACACATAGACCAAGTGCTTGTGGG
The DNA here is from genome assembly GCA_030563505.1 of Candidozyma konsanensis. NCBI lineage: Eukaryota > Fungi > Ascomycota > Pichiomycetes > Serinales > Metschnikowiaceae > Candidozyma > Candidozyma konsanensis. The sequence continues at coordinate 12,963 of JAJMJI010000035.1, read as the reverse complement.
AGCATTCCTCCCGGATATATTTCTCCACGCTCTCACAGCGAGTACCCAAGGGGTCTCTGGCGTCGAGAACATGAATCACCACATCAGACGAATCAATGACTTTGTAGAGCTCGTTCCAAATACGCTTGGACTGGCCCTTATGGAAAATGGCCTCCTTGGCGGTCTGAGTGTAATCCTCAGAATCCAAGAAGGAGCCACCCATGAGCCCCATGGTGGCGTTGAGCTCCTGCTTCTCCTGGTACGAGGTGGTATCCTGTTCGGAGAGCTGGGCCAACTCCTCCAAGGAAGACGCTGCCTGTAACCTAGGCTTCTTTCTCTGTTGCTTAGGGCCAAAGGCGTGCTCGTACGACTCCGTCTCGAGAATCTTCGCCGTGGGCGAGTCCGTCTGGTCCTTCTCGTCCAAAAGCGACATGGGCAACTTGTTTCTCTTCAAAAGCACCGAATAGGTGTCGTGCTTCTTGTCTCCCATAGCCTCCCTAAAGTGGGTCAAGGCGTCCTGGGCAATAACCCTGGTATTGCCAAACCACTTCTTGTTGGGATCCACTCGGGCATTGGGCACATCTGTGGACTGGAGAGCCGCTGCCTGGATGATTTCTCCTTTGGCGTTTCTGACTGCTCTTCCAGTCTTGTACATCTGCAAATGCCTGACTTTTTTGGCATCTTTGTAGAAGTTCTCGCCTTTGACACGGAGGTTCCCGTCACGGGTGTCGCCTTCCCGGACTCTTCTCTGTTTTTCTTTTTTCTGGGTTCCCATGGTGTGAAGAAGAAAGAGATGAGTTGGGCCGCTAAATTTTTAGAGGTCGTGCACGTGAGCAGATGGCCTGGGATGTCGTGGGATGGAAATGGGTGATAAAAAATGGAGAATTAAAAAAAAAAAATTGAATTGGATTCTAAGGGTTTTCTTTTTCGGTTTTGGGGAGGTGTTTGGAAGGGAGCTTTTGGATTATGTGTTTGGTGCTGCTTTGGGTAGATTAGGCAGGTTGTATGTATGGGATGAGGCAGTACAGGGGATGGTTAATAATGTTCTTTGAGTATCATCTTGTAGCTCAATTTTTTTAACTACTTAGGTTAGAGATGCCTATGAGACTTAGGTTGGAATTGGGTCGAAAGGGTCAGAGAGCACTTAGTGTTGGTGGTCACGATATGAGTTTTGTGAGTTGAGCGCAGCTTTTTCTTTAGTGGGTCCCGAATGTTTCAATCTAGAGTTCGAATTTTAAATTCGAAACCTTCTTCCAAAATATCAAGCAGCCAGAGTAGATTGATCCGGTTGTGAGGGCTTACAAAGAGCTTCTGAAAGGAGGGCAGAAGAGACACTTTTATGAGACAATACCTTCTCTTTCGTCTCCTTATTTTCGTCTCCTTTTTTGGAATCAAAAAGTCTTCTTACTGTAGTTTTGGCTAAACAGCCCAGCCAAGCATCCAGTTGTCACTCAATTTCGCAGCCATTTCTGTGAATGCCGAGTTGAACAGATAAACCTTAGAAGCTTATGCCTTTATTTGAAATATCAAAAATGGTACAAGCGCCTCTACCAGAAGCACGACCATTCCCAACTCGCAGTAGGGCCTCTTGATACTTTTAGTACATTCTCTCTGTACACTTCCAGCCAGAATAGCATCTCTTCAGCCATCTCTCAGCTAGAGATAAGAAGATGCTTACATAACAGCTGAATTACTCTCTGGTTTCACGTCCAAGGCATCTCGACAGAGTTTTTTATATCAAAGCACTGTAATACTAGCCTTACTCACACAGCACACAACCTGTCCACCTCCCATTGTAATATTGTAGAAAGAAATGCTTACCAACAGTGGCAGATCCACATCGGTCTTCACTTCCTAAAACAGTTTACAGAGTCAGCTCACAACTGCTCCCACACCTTTAAGTATCCATACATCAGGAAGATAGACTAAGCCCACTTTTCGCAGCCATAGTCTACCTCTCCAAAGCAGAACCAGCACAACAACAACAAATGAAGTTTACCTAATTTAAAAAGTGCTTTATTTCTTTTCTTACTCTTGGGCAACCTCCCTTTACCTTGCCCTCTTCCCAAATCCCCGGATAAACCTCACATTCCAAATCATCCCCAACACGAACCAACCCACAAAACTTCGATCTGCCCGTTTCCCCTAAACTCCATCTCTCTTACAAGCAAATCCTGCTCAAATTCTGAAAGTGTCAAACCTGTCCTACGCCTCCTTTGCACCTGCGCCTCTTGTTCAGATAAACCCCGAAGTTCGGTTTGCATGAGACCGAGCCCTCAGAAGGTTCCGAAAGCTTAAAACTTAAAAAACACAAACCGCTTGAGCAAAAAACACCCACATTCCGAATTGTCGTTACTTTCCACCCCACATCCTCCGGTACGGCTATATCAACACTTTCTTGCGGTTGCACCTGTACCCCACATACTCACAGTAAAGAAGTATACCACCACCATGACTTCCTTAGAGTTCATTGACTCCTTCAGCCCGGCACAGGAGCATTTTCTTCGAAAAGCCCTCTTGGAATGCTGTGTGAAAAAAGAGCTCCATTGGCTCTCGGTGCCGAACTCGGTGCTGCTTTTGGGCCCTCCATTCAGGCTGATAAATCCTCCAAAAGACATGGACTTGCCTATTCTCCGGCACTTTTTCACAAATTACATAAAGACGTTTCCCTTGATTGCTAGCAACCCGGAAATGGACCAGATCGAGTTCTGGCGTGACACTGTGCATCCGTTTGTGGATAGTTTCAACGAAAAGAGAATCTCGGACTCCATTGAAAGAAAAGAGCTGATCACCAAGCGCCACCAGGTCAACACACGGCTTCTGCTGTTGCTCATTCTCTTCTACAACTCCATGATCATCAGCAAAAAGGAGTTCCAGTACTTGGACAGTGACCATCTCAAGGACTCAGATAAGGGAAAGCTCGATAAGCTCAGCAGAAACCCCAATGCTGCTCATCAGACCTTCGATGCATTTCAAGGGACACGATCTTTGGAGGATTACGCCCACATGGCGTTTTCGAACAATATCAACGTCAATATTGTGGCTGTAGATGTGGTGAATGTGGATGCAAATGCAGAAAGCAGAGGCTGGCTGCAATTGTGGAAACCCGTGGAACATAGAAGGAAACTGCACTATCTTTTCGTGTTGCAGGTGACGTTTCGGGAGGGAGCAGTGGGGAGTTACACCTATCTGTCTCACTTCATCAGTAAGCTGTACCTGGACTTCAAGAGACTCGAAAGCGATCTCCGAAAAAAATACCCGGGTTTAATGACCACGGATATCAGCAGGTTGCCACAAAAAATGAAATACGACGGCGGCCATGCCGACGAAGAAGGAGAAAGAAGTTCTCTGCTGGATAGCTCCAGCACTCAGGCTTCTCGGGTGACAAAAGCCGATCAAAAGTTCCACAGAGAGAAATTGCGGTTGGCGCTCCGTGGGTACATTGCCACTCTTTTGGCTAAACCCGAGATTGCACACTGTGACATTGTTCGTTCGTTTTTGAGCGACCGCAAACGCAACTTCCATAAACTTCTGTCATCGCAGGAAGTGGACTACGGACAAAGAATGGAGCTTGAAAAGCGGCGTCTTTTGACGCAAATCGAGTTTCAAGAGGAAACTGCCAAGTCCGTTTACGAGCTTTCCAAGCGGTTCGAGCAGTTCAAGGCCGAGATCTTGGAAAATCCCCAGCTGCTAAGTCAAATCTTTGAGGAATTCAGCCAAACGCAGTCGCTTGAAGAAGTTTCGCCGCTCCTTCGAACCTTCTTTGAATGGTGTAAATTAGAGATTGCCGCCACGCTTTATCAGGTTTTTCTTTCTCAGGACAACTCCAGCGAGTGGTTTAGAAAGTGTCTCAAGTTCCACAAAATGTTCCCCTACAACGTATGTTACGGCATTCTCAAGTACACCAACCCGGTGAAGGTGATGACTCGTATGGTGGACGTTCTTCTTGTGAGTATGCCCACTGTTGGTGTGCCCTGGGCTTCCGGCGATAAAAGGAAGGTCAACAACTTGCTTTCGATGATTTTCGTGATGCTTTTGGACGAAGACCTTCTGGACTACCATAAGGAGCGGACCAAGTTGCTTGAAGGGGCTCCGTTGAACCGAGCTGATTTCCAGCCGTTCATCAAGCGGATATCCAGCTATGTTGCATCGCACGATGTGGAAGTAGCAGACCAGATCAAGGAGGAGAGCTTGGCCAAAGACGAGCACCTTCTATTGACGATTTTTCAGACCAACAAGCTCGAGCCGAAGCTCACAGCGAAGGACATTGAAACCTACAAAGAGGTGGAGGCAGCGTATGAGAAATACAAGTCGATGGACGAACACAAGCAAGCCGACGAAGCCGCCGCGTTTGTGGCTCTCCAGCAGCTCTGGCAGTTGGAAGTGCGTTCTCGTGACAAAGAGCTCATGAAGCAGCTCTGGAAGGAGCCGGAACTCACCCATCTCATCAAGAAGTTCCTCGTTGTCTTCTACAACCCGCTCATGACGGTGATGAAGCAATGCGGAATCCACACGGCGTTCCGGGATTTCCAGACGTTCATGGACGACCTTATGGCCGAGCTCAAAGAGCTTGACGAAGGCGGAATCTACTTTACGTCGCCAGTGGAGATTTTCAACCGGTTCAAGGCGCTTCTCAACAAACACGAACGGTCGTTCTGGCGGATCCTCCGGGACTTGTATTTGAAAGACGACAAGAAGATTTTCCACGGGCTCATCACATGGATCGAGAGTTTCCTTGTGGCGCTTCGTCGCAAGAACGTCGCTCCTCTGCTGGTGATGGTGGATTTCGGAAAAATGACGCCCCAGGAGCCCGTGGACGCTGAGGTTTTAATAAAACAGGTCAATAACCGGATGGAGGCGACCGTTGAAAAAAGACGGATCATCAGAGAGTATTTGGTGAAGCAAGCTCACAAAGATAAGGAAGATGACGGTGTGAATAGAGACCAGGCAGCCATAAATGCCCGGTGGGAGAAACTCAATAACGATGTTTTCGAGGTGGATAACAGCGGTCTAGGACTCGACGGCGCCGACTACGACGAGCTCGAATTGAGCAAATTGGGCGATTTGGAAAAAGGCGACCAGGAAGCCCAGTTCCTTCTTCGAGACCTCGCTCGGTTCGATAAGGCCATGGACCACAACGTTCTGGAGATCGAGAAATTAGCGCCGAGCATGCATTTCCAGATCCACGAAATCTTGGATAATCTTCCGGTGGATCCGCGTCTTGAGGTTTCGCTACAGAGGCTTACGAAGAAATGACCGCCTGGTGGTTGCAAATAGAAGCATTTTTAGCCTGTGCCAGCCCTGTGTGGAGGCACATTGGGCGGCGGACAGGCCCGTTTGGGGGCAACAACGTCATGCATGCAGGACGGCACACAGGCTCAGGCACCGTGCTTTGCTTGGCCTAATCGCGAAGGAGATCGTGTGATCAGAGGGAGGACGCAGGAAAAAACAGCGACACCGGGAGCCGGAAAACGGGATTTTTCCGAGGCACTGGTTTTTGGAGAGTGGCTGAAAGCACAAAGTGCCCCAGTTAATGTGCTCCGCAGCGCTGTGTTGTTCCGGGTGCTGTGTGTTCCGTGACAACGCAATCGCTCCACGCAGATGAGCAGGTACGGCACGGGGGAAAACCCGTACACCAGATCTATTTTTCGACGCCGCAGCATTTCCGTCAAGCAGAAAGCTCCACGAGTGGCAGAACCGCAAGGAAGTCAGAATTGAGAAGTCATAATCTTTTGCATAATGCCCTCCACATTCACGTCCCCCACTGGGCGTGTTGTCCAGCATTTGCAGTCGCTGTGTGTCCCGCTGCATTCCTCTGCGTGGCAGCCACGCGACGGCATATGGTGAGCTTACTTCCGTACAGATTCACATTTCGGCTTTTTCGTGTTGGGGCATAGAATTCTGTATTTATTGGCCCGCTTCCCGTGTCGCTAAAAAACGCCAGAACTACTGGGTCCATTCGCTTTTTCCTCATTTCGCTGCCTCTCTAGCCGCTGCATTTTCACTGGTGTTTTTGCCCTTCCTGCTTTCACCATGTTCCAGGTTTTGTTGAACAAAATCAACTCCCACCGCAAAGCCGCCGTGGCCGTGCTTCTAGCCATGGTCGTGGTCAACTTGTTGGTGGTGCTGCTGACGAATTATTTCCAGGTTATCGAAATGCCCGATTTTCTCCAGGGTTCGTTTGAAAACAGGAAAAACGTTTTATTTCTGCGTGTCAGGGGTAATCCAGAAAAGTACTGGCTATCCAACGCCGCCGAGCTCCAGTATTTGGAAGCAGAGGTGCCTTTGGAACACGTTTTGCACACCGAGAAAAGCAAGTCCGACAGCACATTGTGGTACGATCCTCGGTTCACCCTTTCTGTGTATCTCAACGAGTTGATCCAGAACGACGGCAAGAAGGAAATGCCCGTGTATCCGTTCCACTGGTCTGACTGGATCGATCTCACGGGCATGAATAAGTACTTTGAGGACCAGGACAGAATGACGTGCAACAAGCTCAAATCCAGAATTAGGGGCCGTCCAGATGTCTCTTATTTTTGCAAAGACAAGCAGGATTTGTCCACCAGCGACGTCGAGGCCATGGGCTGGACCTCGTTGGACCAGGTTCCCGACGCTGTTATTTTTGCTCATTGCAAACACGACCATAACACTTACAACGACCACCGCTCGTACATGGCGAAATCGTACGCCTTAACCAACCTCCCTAAGCCATTAAAGGTCATCATCTTGAACAAGAAGTCCGGCACGTACGAGTTTTACGTGGACCAGTCCAAAGGCCCGGCTCAAAGGCTCAAAAACTCGGGTTTGGTGGACCGCTTCCTCCGCCAGGCTTTGGGCTCCTCGGCACAGGCTGTAGCTAAGGCAGGCCAGTCGTTTAAGGTGAACCACTTAAAACTTTACCAAAAATTGCTCAGCAAGGTCCAACCAAAGATGTTGGCCGCTGACGACGATCCATATAACGTCTACGAAGTAACCCACAACAAGAAGGGCGATTTGCCCTTGGATGCTGAGGTTTTCCACTACGACCGTTCCTCGGTCGACGACCAGATCAAACAGTACGAGAGCAGAAGCAATCTCTCGGTGATGGAAAAGAACTTCTTGGCCGGGCTCCGTGAGTGTGCTCCATACGATGATGAAACAGAGCTCACCTACTTCAAAGAACCAACGCTCAACACCAAGGAGTACCGAAACAAGGACAACGATGTTGGCTGGCATTACGATTGGCGCTTCTTCACCGATGCCCTCATGTACGAGAAAGAGGGCTGGACCAGAGCCGAGCGTACGGTGAGAACAAATATTATTTTGGAGCGTCTTTTGCGTAACTGGAGTCGTTTTGTCGAGGAAAAGGGCCTTGTGTCCTGGATCGAACACGGCCCTTTGTTGTCCTGGTACTGGGACGGTCTCATGTTCCCATATGACAACGACATCGATGTACAGATGCCAGTGAGGGAGTTGTTGAGATTGTCTAGAGAATACAACCAAACGTTGGTGCTTGAAGATCCCAGCGAGGGCTACGGCAAGTTTTTAATTGACATTGGCACGTACGTGCACAACAGAGGCATTTCCAAGAAAGAGAACCACATTGACGGCCGTTTTATCGACGTTGATTCCGGTATCTACATTGACATCACAGGTCTCGCAAAGTCCGAGGCTAACCTTCCTCAAGAATACAAAGACAACCCCATCGTGGAGAAGCTGGACGGGGATTTGGAAGCCGAGGTGTACAATGACCGCAGAAAGCACTTCTACACTCTTGAGCAGCTCCAGCCCTTGCATTACTCCATGTTGAGTGGAGTGCCTGTCTTCATTCCCCAGCAGATCGAAAACAGATTGAGGTTCGGCTACAAAGGTGGGTTGGAAAACTATGAGTTCGGTGGCTGGCTCTTTGTGCCTGGCCTCAACTTGTGGCTTCCTAAGGAGAAGGTCTTGGAGGTTTTGGAGAAGAGCGAATACACTAAAGAAGGCAAGGAGGAGAGAGAGCTACTCATTGAGGCTACGAAGAACTTGACTGAGGAGCAGATTTTGAAGCTTTTGCAAGACGACGACACCCTTGTGGAGTACTTCTTCACGGTTGACTTCACCGACTTCCACAGCAAGGAGATGGAGTTTTTGTTTGACAAGAACGGAAAGGATAGCAAGAAGCTCCAGGTTGCTTCTGTGCGTAACAGATACAAAGAGTTGACAAAGAACATCAACATGCGCAGTCCCATGAGGAAGTGTCTCTTTGAGTATGAGAAGTACGACAGAGTCAAGCATCACAGTGAAAGCTAGAGCGTTTTTTCTTTGTCTCCATGCATCCGTGCCGAAGAGCTGGAACGGATAGAAGCTGCCTTTTAGCACCGGTGCTTACCCCTTTCTACATAACTGGTTTTTCCCGACTCTTCGGCATTGGCCGAGCCTGCTTGCTCTGCCTAAATCCAAAGCGGGTACCTAATTTTGTCTTGTCGTCCGCTTTAGTTGGATATTCTGCATATGGCCTCTGGCCAATAAAGTTAATTAATGGATACCTTGTAGCCTGGCGGACCCGACCGCTCGTTTCTTTTAGTACCTTTGTACTATGGGGATCGGTAGTGCACACTAAGGACAATACTTCAATGAGAGACACCCGTGCACCAGAATACTGTAGAAATGGGACGTTCGGACCAGCCTGCATATATACACACCCGTGCACCATTAATTCTTTGTACCAGGTGATTTCTTTTCCAGACCACATGCCTTACCCCTAATAGGGTCCGCATAACATATTTAAATAGTTCAGTATCCCACGAGAAAAAGTAAAAAACGGCAACATGATGGAAACCATGCTCCGGAGAAGAGGGGGCGACGCTCCAGAAGATGCTCCCAAACGCCCCGGTTCTAACCGTGCAATTTCCAGCTCAAACGACTTACTATTGAGCGAGATAGACAAGAATAAAGAATACAGCTCCACGGAGGAGCTTTTGATCGAGAAACTCGACATCTTCCTCAGCCTGATAGAAACGAGGATCGAGCGTTTCGAGCAGTACTTCAAGGTGATGGGAGCCCAAGACGAAATCGAGGAAGAAGAAGACGAAAACCTCAAAAACAAGGAAGCCAGCGAGGGCCGGTCCCGCCGTAGTAGTCTGGCGCTGTTGGGTCTGATACTGCTGATTCGGCAGATCTCTGTATCCCGGCTTAACCGGGTTTACGAGCAGTTGTACAAGGTGAAAGAGCTGGTATTGGTGAACTCCTTCAGAAACGCCGAATACTTGTACAAGACCTTGGACGACCAGTACAACTACATGTTTGGACGGGAATCGGACATGTTCCAAGAAGAAGAGGTGATCAACCCAGGAGCTGGGTTCCCGGGACTGGCACGCAAAGAAGCGCTTCAGAATAAGCTTATAGACACTTTGCACTACTTCGAGGAAAAGTTGGCTCACATCGATGGGTACCTTTCAGCCAAGGGCGGTGCCGTGGAGGAAGATGAGGCTTCCAGTGCTTTGCGGTTTTTCAACTTCAACAAGGCTTTGAAGCACCTGGAGGAAGGGTATTTGCACTACTACCAGCTTCCGCTAGCCTGGAGAGAGAACAAGTACATCATAGAGGGCTACCGCTTCACGATGGGCCACTGGGATTTGATGAAGCTGATGTTCATCTTTGGCCATAACGAAACAGGAAACATCTGGACCCATATGCTTGGGTTTTTTGCTGTCACCTATTTGGCGGCGGTGCATTTTCCTCAAACATCCGTCTACCAGGCCAATCTGGTTGCGGACAATTGCATCATGTACTTATTTTTTGCAGCCAGCGCCAAGTGTCTTATCAGCTCGGTCCTTTGGCACACGTACTCGTGTTGCGCTCATTTACAAACCAGGGCCCGTTTTGCCTGTGTTGACTATACCGGCATCACGGTTCTAATTACGTGCTCAGTTGTTTCAGCTGAGTACTGTGCACTTTACCATATGCCCAGACTTTTGACGTTTTTCGTGACGCTCTCGATAATTTGTGGATTGGGTGGCTTGACGTTCAACTGGCTGCCTTATTTCGACAAGCCCGAGTGCCGCCACTTGCGCATTGTCTTTTTCGTCGGATTGGCAATGATGGGCGGTATGACATTCTTTTTCAAATGGTACTATGAGGGTATTTATAATTCGCTTTACTTCTACTTCCCACTCACTTACAAGCTGTTCTTGTGGTACTGGGTGGGCGTTCTTTTCTACGCCGGTTTGATTCCAGAAAGATGGAGATACGACGTGATTGTGGACCACGAGGCACCTTGTCAGCATACCCACTCGCCACTGGATGTGTTTTCTGGGTTGGAGAATTCAGGAAAGGAGGAGATCGAGGAGATTGAGCAGGAGTTTACGGCACTTGACCGGACGCTGTCCACGCAATCGGCGTCTTCAGATAATCAGACCAGGTCGGTGATCGAGAAGCATTTCCCTCTGTCGCCAACGAAGACGCCTTACCTGGGCGACTTCCTCTCGCTCTGGTGGGTTGACTACATCGGACTGAGCCACAACATGTGGCACATCTTTGTGGTCTTTGGTATCGTTGGCCACTACTTCAGTCTTGTGGGCATGTTCGAGTCCATAGTGAGGTGAGCTTTATAAAATTGCATGAACAGAGATGGAAGCTGCGTGTGCAGCCATGTAGAAAGGGGAGGACCTTGATAGGACCAAGGGATGTTTTCACCAGAAGCAGTAGCAGTCAAAGTTACATGTTCCAAAGGTGACCAAATGGGGTTTTACTCCTCTAGCTCGTAATACCAGCTGCTTATCAAAGATTCTTCATCACGAGACCAGCCTCTTGTCATCAGCAACGTATGATTTTCTTGAAATTGACAGTGGATATTTCAATGTCAATTCCATTCTATCGTCGAACCTAAAGCGTATCACGTTTTTTAGTCCTGTCAAAAGACGAAAAATTATCGACCTCCACGTTGAATGGAAGAAATAGTATCGATAAACATCAGCCAAGTCAGCAGAGTCAGCCTATTATTCCTGTGATTTGTATAATCAGGCAAAGTGCCAGACCAATAGAAATCATTTTGATTGTCAGGCCTACGAAAGACAAATCTGCGGTTTCACGATTTCATCAAACAGAAGCGTTTCTTCGAAGCAGAACGTACCATAAGACGAAAAAATCAACTGTTGGCCTCAACTCTCCAAAACCTGTTGATTTGCACAATCAAGGAGCCATTTTCGAGACTTCCTTGGTCCTAGAGTCACCTCCCAATGATTTATAGTAAGCCTACTTTACCCATCTAAGTTCTCTGCCAATCAACACAATTCACCAATACTCATGCCAATACCCACAACAAATCATAGCAAGTATTCCATGACCTACGAGACTTCACGATAGCAAAATAACCGCCAATGTCAGAACCCCCGGTTCCATTCCCAACTTCCCTGTAAACCATGCCTCTCAAAATGAGATCTACGGCGGAAGAGTTCTCGGGATTATTTCATGAGATGGAGTGGTGGGGTCCCTTGCTTGGCAAAATTGTGGAGAACGGTCGGACAAGAATCCAAAACTTTGGAGGAGTTCAGTGAACCGGTGAACCCGTTTTGGCGTCTTTGCATATTGCAACCATAAATCTGAGCTCTCCCACGTCGTCTCGATACGAATTCGATGCTGCACCAGACCGGGGATTTTGCATAACTGGGGCTTGGTTGCTTTCTTTGCATAGCACCTCTAACATCTCCAGTGCCAGCGTTGGTGGGGTTCAGGTTACAGTTGCCTGAGAAGCGGAGATGCATTTGCGTGATCATGTAGCACCGTGGAGATCCGATTGTAAGTCTCCGGAACTTTTTTCAATTGTTCAAAAGGCAATAGTTAATTGTTGAACGCTTCATTGTCATGTTTCCGGTTCCTAATTCTCCTTCCACAATGCGTGTTGTCCCAAAAGCCGAGCCCTTATCGGCTGAGTCGGCTTGGCTGTACGTCGCCAGAGCGATCCTTATGTACGACTTGTGGAGTGGAGAATGCCAAAAGCCCAGCGTGTTTCGATTCCTGTTGGTTTGTCGAATACCAAAATTGGAAGAGTGGGCCTGTGGGCTTCAACCCCACCTCCTCCTCTCTGCTTACTCAATGTCTTGCATTATTTTTACTTTTACTTTTATTTTAATTCTTTAAGCTTACGGGCCAGAGATCTGCGGCTTCGTGGTGTGGCACGTTTTTGTGAGTTTGTTTGCGCGGGGTTGCGGGGGAGGCCGTCCTGGAAAAACTTTGGCAGAAAAAGAAATCCTGCCAGCAGGATTGACAGGCTGCCCCGCGGAGAACGGTGAGATTCCCCGAAAAGCAGGGGCACGCCGTTTTTTTAGATTTTCTGGGATTCTGACGATTCCAGAAACACTAATATGCCCAGGACACGGCGGATTCCGTGTGGCCGCCGTATCACCGAGGCCTCCATATTAGCGCTCCCTCCATATTAGCCTTCCCTTCACATTAGCACTTCCCTCCATATTAGACCGTCCCTCCATATTAGCATTTCCCTTCACATTAGACGTTTCCCTTCACATTAGAACGTCCCTCCATATTAGAAAGTAATACACCGAACTCAGCCAGCCATACCGGGGGGAAACGCCATTTTTCATTGGAACGAATATACTTCCGGCCAATCTACCAATTTCCAATACCAAAAGCACCTTCAGATCTCCCCAAAAAGCCAAAAGTTAATGTAGAGATGCGGGTCCAGGAAGACACCTGCTTTTCCTCTTGCCCCTCGTCGTTTCTTCTTCCGGGCTTTTTTTTTGTGAAAATCACCTAGCCCATCGTTCAGGTCTGGCCGTGGGCGACTTTTCTGTGGTGGCTGGTTTTTCATTTTGTTGACTTACAGCTTTCAAGTAACCTTGTTGCATTTTTTTCCCTCTTCCTGCTCGGCTGCTAAACCTCATCACCGTCATCACCCTCGTCATTCAGCATTTACGTGCTTTGCGGCACGGCTGGACGAAGAGTGGGTTTTTTTTTTTATGTTTGCCAAGCTGGTCTCTCTGGCTAACTGGGTTTCATGTTTTGGAC